>JAYKTE010248988.1:0-11870 GCA_036873565.1 Xipholeptos notoides | reverse complement strand
TAATGATGCTTGTTTTAATAGTACTACTCCCATCTTTGTAACTCTTCAAACTTTTAAATATAAAACTTTGAAAAGTAGCCGACATCACTTTTGAAACGACCCATGTATTAACATGAGGAAACTGCAGTAGTACTCTTTATTTTGTTCCACTGTTATTAATGTTAACATTTGATATAATGCTTTCTCTTTACTTGTACATTCTATAACCTTAAAGCTAAATATTAGTTGCTCTCCTGGTGAGAACTCTTATATAAATGCTATTGAAGTATAGTATTGCCTATTTTCCCCCTCTAGCAATGGATTAAATTGTGCATTTTGTTTAATTCAAAATTATGTGTTGCCAAGAAAAAACCCTTTATCGAAGATGATTGTTCTCAACATTAAATGACCATAAATGTTAATGTACACTAAAGCAATACAAACAAATAAACAAACCTATTTACACATGATATTATAGATAGCATTTGATATTTTACTGGAGAAAGTCTGTGTTACTGTCAGTATAAGATAATGTGTTTCATAAATAAAGAATACAGCTCACAAAAGTCAGCTTTATATAAATCTACCTCTTGCCCTCTGTATTGTATGTATTGCTTTACCACCCAGCATTTGAAACTTTCTTGTTATATGTATGTATTAAACATTATTATTTAATAACCTAGAACCTACATCATAATCAATATAACGAGCTGGACCCAGGTAAATTACATGATAGTATATATATTCAAGTCTATATACATCATACACAACAATATCAACAAAATGTCCAGCCTAGAAAAATGGTAGGGAACAATGTACTGAAGAAGAAATATCACAAAAAATACTGTTGATGCCAGGAATAATGGAGATGGAAGCAGATAAAGTAGGAGCTTCCTGTGTGGCTACAGAGAGAAAGAAAAGATTTAACAAAAGAGGTTTTTTAAGTGATAAGTCCCTCTTAAGTTAAGAGTCATTAAAGGGGGGTAATTTTCACTTATCTAATTACTATTGTTACATTGTGACACAAACATGCACTAGCGTATTAATATATAGATGACTCTTGTTTCAAAACCATTCTTTTGATAATTATACCAAATATCATTCTTTAGCTGATAGTCAGGTCCCTTTCTCTAGTTCATGAATAAATGACAAAACTACTTTTTGAAATTGTGCAACTCCCTGTTTCAATATTGCAATATCCAGCCATAATCTGCATACATACATTTGAAATCAAAAGTAGGTTTCTGGGTAGCAATGTAACTCAAGTTGTACAGACCTGATTGTGCAAACATTCTTTCATTCCATCTCTTTCTTTGTATTTCCACATACACCATAGAATTTCCTTAAAAGTGGTATAGAACTTTTATTTTGCACAGTATTAGAACAAAAGCTAAAAATTCCCCAAAGCAATCCTGCTGTTAATTTCAGCAATGAGCCGCCACTACTGCATGCAGGTCACATTGAATAAGTTTGCTTTCTAAATTCTTTGTTTGATAAGTTCAGAGAGACATGTAATAAGTGAATTGAAGCAAACAGACATCAATTTTATTACATTATTTTTAGTTGTAAAAATTTTAAACAAGTTTCTATGTCATCAGCTAGAAAGCAATTTTGCACAATTTTGCACAACAGGAGATCAAAAATAGACAGTTTTGCCAACATTGATTCATAAAAGAAATCATCTATTTTTCTTAAAAAAAGAACCTCTACTACTCTTCCCTAATACTCAGCAGCATGTTACCTACAATATTGAACTAATAATCTTGATAGGTATGTAAATCCCCTCCTAACCTCCCTTAGTCGTGAATGAACCAGTCTTGCTCATAATCTTAGAATATAATGCCTATTCTCTAACGTAAGAAAAAACATCATGCATATTCTGCTACAATGTTTTGGATCTATTGACCATAGGTTATGATATATATATTTGGTCGAGCACAAAAACAAATTGAGCACAGGGGCCAGTTTTACATGCTCATCATATTCCCGTTCTTATAATCAGCATTGCCTTCACCTAAACAAGTTACTCTCCTTGAGTTAACAGGTTTCATCTACCCAGATTTTTGGAATAAATGTTATCCTTGCACCTAGATGAGTTACTCTCCTGAGTAAATAAGCCTCATCTGTCTGAGGCAGCTGAGTGTGAATATAATGGTTTTCACTAGGATTTGAACTAGTATGATACGATTCTAGAGTCCAAGCTTTTACCACTTATCCAACTTCACTGCATAATGACTATAGGGTATGACCGTTAATATTGCAGCCATTCCTTTGATACCGGGGAGTGCAATCAGGGAGGAGAATGGGTGTAACCTATATTATATAATCCGCTACAAAGAGTCTAGTTTTAAGATATTGTTTGACTTCTCTGTCAAACAGACACAACTTTCTTCTCATGAATTTGCATTATTATTTATTATTATTATTATTATTACCACTGTTAATTGCCTAAAGTTACTGCTGCTATTAAAACAGAATTTTTATTGGATCTGTTACCATTTGGACTAATTTATTCCTCTTTTTCTCTTCATTATAAAAGCTTTCTTACTTTAATAATATTAAAAAATTAGGACCACTTTTTGTCTAAAACAAAAATGGCCGGCCCTACAATCCACATATTCTTTGAAAATAAGCTAGTTTTGAGTGATTTACAATCTCCAAGTGTACTGTGAAGGCTTTAGATTTAGGTAGATAATAACTTTAAGCTGTAAACTATGATATACAAAAAGTGGAAAAATTATTGGTTTTTCAATTTGTGAAGTTGATGTATTTCAGTCATGAATGGTCTCTATGCTGCAATCAATAAATACTTTCTTAAAAGCTTAGAGAAATGGTTAAAAATGCTCCTTGAAGCATTTTAAGGTGAATACTGGCAGGTTATTGGAAATCTACTAATGGCCCTTAATAAAAATGTCAAGTTGAAGAAAGATGCTGATTTGTTGGAACATTGAGTTTTGGTGCCATTTTAGTTGAAGTAAATTTTGGAAAAGAGATGAAAACTCTAGATTCAATTATATTTTGTCATTTTATATTTAGTGTATAATGGAATTTTATTTATTTAAACTCTCTTTTTTTCTTATATGGATTCATTAATAGACATTTTTTGGATATTAATTCACAAAAGTTACTTTATGAGGCTTGATACAATGTGATTGTTATAACAGCATAATGACAAATACCAAAACAGAAAAACAATTATTACAATATAAATGAATTTAGTTTTTGTAAAATTTATAACAAAATATAAAATTTATAGATATACTTCCTATAGATTATTATTCATAATATAGATTAATGACATAGATCAATATTAAAGATGAATAAATAATATTAATACAGTAGTTTTGGAAAATGTAAAGTTTATTGTTTTTTTTTCAAGACTTCTACTCTCATCTTTTTTTTTTGGTCACTGCATTTTGGCTAATATGCTCTTTTCCTTTTCTCAGGTATTACTTGTCATCAAGATACACCTGAAGATGAGAGTAGAAGTCTAAATGACTTGAATAAAAAGGATAATCAAAACTCATCTAATGACTTCAGACGATCAAAGCCCATTGTTAAGATAAGAATAGAAGTCCAAATAACTTGAATAAGTTAATAATCAAGATTCGTCAAATAAATTCAGACAATCAATAAAGTTTATTGTAATTCTACACAGGGAATGTATATGATATAAATGAATAAGGTAGGTAAATAGTCTGTGGTGTAAATTTTAAGCCCTAAGTGAGTATTATCTAAAAGTGAAGGTTTCAATCCTATCCAAGGTCAACAATAACTGAGAATACATTTCCAAGACTTAACACCCTTATTCGGTCATGGTTAACAGGACAAGAGCAGATAACCCCTGTGGATTGAATAGAGGGTTAAATTTTATCAGCTGAAACATTAGAAAGGTAACAATTATAAAAATGAAAACAACAGTCTGAAAAAATTGATGTACAATCTATCAAACTTCATCTTATAGATTCTGAAAGTCCTGAAAAAAAAATGTCCAACTCTTATAATACCTGGCTCCACACCAAGTATATAAACAAATGTTAACCACACAAACCCTTTTGGTCTGAAAATCGTATCAGGAAAATCTCTGTTGCAAAAGGCTGTTGACTTCACTTATCAACTACACATACTCTATCACTGATATTGAGCACTTTAACTATAAACATAGCTGATAATCCTAATAATAATAGAACAACCCCTTATTTGTGAACACTGATGGTCTGGTCAGCAAAAGAATTAGTAAGGAAAAGCCAAAATGGCAATTGCATGGTAGTTGTACCAAAATTTTACATAATTCAAAATAGACTTCAAAAGAGATATTTACATGTAAGCATCAGCATAAATTAGAGGCATCTTCGTACATGCTTTGAAGCATCTTTCTTACAAGAATTTATTGCTAACTAATTTTATTAATAAATTTCATTTAACTAAACTAACCTGGGCGGCATGTGCCAAGGGATGGAATTTGAGGGAAAATGGTTTGCAGATATTAGAAGTTTAAAGAAAAGGATTTAGAATCAGTATAAGCCACGATCCACATCTAAGTATTGAAACTAGCAAATTCATAATTGAGAATTCTTTGATAGGTTTCATAACTGAAGTTGACATTTCAGAATAAAGTGTTGCCAAAGTGTAACACGTTCTGACAGGTGCAACATATTTATTCTGATTGGGTAATTGATAACGCTTTTAGTAGAAGAGACAGTGTTTCGGTTTTGACTGGCATGCTGACATGCGACAGAATGGATCAATGTGGAGTTAAAAGTAGTTCTATTTGACAATCCTCCATGTAACCAGAAAATGAAGAAGAAATTTTAGTTAAATATCAATTGCACTTTTAAAATCATTTTTGTGAATCGGATGAAAAATATTATCACTCTTAATGGTTATTTATGTCAGTATTCTAATAAACACTGATAACTTTTATATCCAAATGCAATATCTTGTGTAAAGTTGTATCATTATATTTAGCTTTTGTATAGACCCTACAGTTCAAATGTTCAGGACATTTTTCTTTAAATTTGCCCTAAAAAGTAATTGTTTCGATTAGACAAAAAATACTATGCCTTGTTATCAGAAAAAAAATCACTCTTAAAGGCGATTTAAAAGCGGTGGGCATAATCTTTTCAAAAAATTGTTTATAGAATCATAAGAAATTTTTTCCTGTAATTTCTCCCAAGATAAATTTGTTGCATTAATTAATTTGTTATATTAATCTTAATACACACATTTGATGTTGAAATTTTAGCTAGCTTTGTCCCAAGATCTAACCAATTCCAATTCAGCTTTTTATTCACTGCGACAATATTGACTGCAATTAATGATAGTTTTATTAAAGAGCATGCTGTTATTGTTTTATTCTCACAAATGAGCAACATCTACACTTGATGAAATATAGTATGACATTTATTTACCTCTTTTTTCCTTTCACGCTACGTATAGGTCACAGAATCAAAAGTTTAGACTGATATAGGCCTTTGGGCCCACATTGTATTCATAGTTAAGAAATATGAACAATTGATTTTTATTAAACATTACATCATTATGGAAAGAGAAACATGGATGGAAAAACTTAATCTATCTTTACATACTTCTAGCTGGACCCGTGAAAAAAAAGTTGGTATAACTCATTAATCTACTTCATATTTAAAAGGGTTTCTCTCAATAACTTAAAATAAATATCTGAGTGTTAGTGGAAAAATAAAGACTTTCTTTCATTTCTTAATTTTCACTAGAAAGAAACAAATTTGAATTAAGAAGCTAGATTTTATTTAACTGGACCCATTAAAAAAAGTTGGTATGACCTATTAATCTCTTTCAGATTTAAAATGGTTGTCTTAAAATAAATAACTGAGTGTTAGTGGAAAAATTAATGCTTTTTTATGTCTAAATCTTTATGAAAAACATATTTGAATAGAGAAAATAAGCAATTTATTCAACAAGTTCTACCAAGTTGTAAATGGTACCGTTTAGTTACCCAATAAGAACCTCACTCTAAATTTTCCTATTCTATCTCATTATAAGTGATACCAAATCTAATGAGACAATTTTCATGGAATTACTTCTTCAGCAATTGGAATATTTCATTTTTATCAAGGTGGGGGGTTAAAGGTTGATAATGGTTATAGTATATTTAATATTTAGATGGTAATAGTTAATAACAATAATGGTCAGGATAATGATATTCTATAATAAAGACTGTCGTATCACGCTCCGAAGATTAAAAGCTAATAGTTTGCATTGAAACTCAAAACCTAAATTGTCAGATTGTCTTCATTAATTTTATTTTAAAATTCTGATGCTCTACCAACTAATTATTGGTGCTGTATAAATTCTCCATTTATTTTTTTGAACTAATGATTAAAAGCCAGGCATGCCAAACAGACTTTTGATAACTGGGACAAATTAATGTTTGCAAAAGTTTGTTTTGTTAATTAATGTAAAAAATTTAGTTTGAAATGAATTATGTAAAAGAAAAAAGAATGCAATATTTAAAGGTAAAACTTATTAAATTCTTTCTTAACCCATTATCTGTAATGGGGATACACACTAGATTGAATTAATTCATTTTGTTGATTATTGAATTATTTTAGTTTATATTTTTTTTTTTAACTTTTTAAAACACACTATTTTTAACGGACATACACACTAAATTAAATTAGTTTGTTTTCTTAAGTAATGTATAAAATGTAGTTTGAAATTAATTATATGTGAAGAAAAGAGAGAAATGCACTATTTATAAATAGTAAGATTTATTGAAATTGTAATATTAATTAAGATAAAAGGAGCAAGATGACAAAGATATAAACAAGTGATTATATGCATTTATTTGTCAATCTTGAGTTAGTTACTTTTTCTTTCTATCTCAATGAACTCTTTGAAGTCAGAGGGTTAAAATAAATTGGTAACTATGTTTTTTACTATTTAACTAACATTTTTATGTTGTCATTTTTTAATGCACGGGTATTGTAATAATAATAATGATAGTACAATAGAAAATAATGATGGAAACAAGCAAAGAACAAATATTGATGCGTAAAAATGTATAATATATATAAGAGAACTTTAATCTTCTTTTTTATGTATGTATGTTAGCATATATCTAAGGAAGAAGCAGCATTAGAGCACCTCAAACCTTCCAGGTGTGCCTTGAAAAGTAGTTTAAGGGAAGAATATTGTTAGACTGAATCAATGAAAAACCTTACAATGGAGAACAGTGACACTTAGCTTGTCAACTCGTCCATTTCCTTGCAAACCATACAAATTCCAGACGTAGGCCACCTCCCTCTCTCACTCCTTTTATTTTATTCTATTTCAATAGAAATAGAAAAAGAAAGAAACAAATAAGCCACAAGAGGAAACGGATAGAAGTAGGAGTTATAATGACTTACCAAGGAGCATATATTTGCCTCCTAAATTTGAAATCTAAATGGAAAAAAATGGAAGACTACTGATTTATTTACATATTGACATTTTGTCTGTCTGTGTGGTAACATTTTTCTCTGCTCTTAGCCAATCAATCTTGGCAAGTGAGGTACCAAATCAAAGCACATCTACTTACAAATTAACATTCTGTCTGTCTGTCCTGGGGCATTCAATCTTGGCAAGTGAGGTACCAAATCAAAGCACATCTACTTACAAATTAACATTCTGTCTGTCTGTGCAACAACATTTTTCTCTGTTCTGGGGCATTCAATCTTGGCAAGTGAGGTACCAAATCAAATTGACACCCTCTAATCTCAGGCATACTTACAAATACTTACACATTGACACCCTCTACTCTCAGGCATTCAATCTTGGCAAGTGAGGTACCAAATCGAAGCACATCTACTTACAAATTGACATCTCGTTTCTCTGTTTGACAACATTTTACTCTGCTTTTAAGCATTCGATCTTGGCAAGTGAAGTAACAAATCAAGGCCCAGTTCTTTCTCCCTTTCTTAATCTGTCTTCAGGTATCACCACCAGACATTGGCAGAATAAGAAAAACTCTGCTAATGACAGGTGTGAGACCTATATGCAGAAGTGTAAAAAGCCAAGGTAATGTGGCACCATATAGTCTTTCACTGGAATGAAGTGGAGCCTGCTGGAGCTTATGTGGAGACTTGTCACTCTGACTCCAGTGAAAGCCACTGGTTGCTAGGTGTGAAAGCGCTTAGTATTTGGTGTGAGATGTTTATAATAGTAATAATAATAATAATTATAAAAACATTTGTTTAATGTATGTAGAATGTAGGGCCATTTTTGTTTTAGACAAAGGTGGTCCTAATTTGCAATGTGTGTGTGTTGTGTGTGTGTATGAGGGCAGTCAACTTACTTATCTTTGCAGGTTGAGCCACCTCAACCACTGAACGCACACAATTCAGTGGCGAGTTCTGTGGGAATTGGAATTTCACAAGCAGTCCCCAACCACATGCATATCCCAATGAAGGGAGATAGCTTAATACATGATGCTATCCTCAGGCGATAAAAGGTGTTTTTATTGTGACACCATCACTAGATGAGTTGCTTAGCAGGCTCATTCACCCTCACTATTTAATTTATAGCTGAAGGGAAATGGGGATTCAAACTTTTCGCCAGGGTATTAGTCCACAAGTGAACATGATGGAACAACCAGAATTCGAACATGCTTACTCCAAATCCTGAGTCTGATCGCCTAACCATAGCTTCCCATGAAGTAGTGGTGGTAATAATAATAATAATTGTTATAATCCAAATACACACAGAGAGAGTGTTATGTCTTTTCAGCAAGAAAATGAAAACAATTACTAAAGATCTCAGCTCTGTCTAGGGGTTTATATGATACAGTTTATATGCATTTTCTTTTTTCACTGGTCTATTTTCCCCCCTAAGTCTAAATGGAATCACCTGAATCTTAGGGGTTATACCCAGTAGACCAAAAATATTGTGACAGTATCTGCTGGTAAAGAACTTGTTACTATAAATATTTTTTGTGATCATAAACTTAGTCAAAGCAATTGAAGATATTTTTGTTATCAAATTGAATTTCTGTGTTGGTGTCATGTCACACTAGAAAAAATGATTGATGAACAAACTTTGCTTTAAATTGGTCAGAAACGGATTTTGCAAGAGACAAAGTCCACTCGTTAATATTTGGCGTTTTTTTTGTTTCTTTTTTGTGTGTGTAGGTAGGAGGGGAGCTTTTGTTGTTTTTTTTTTTTGTACTTTGGGTTTGTAAATTTTTTTTTGTTTCTAAACATTTTCACTTCATTTACAACATTTTTCCTGTTTGATCTTATTTTCTGTTCAGAGGTCATCTTTTTTATATTTCATTTTAAATTTGTTTTTTGTCTTTTGTTTTTCTTTCATACTTTCTTTTTTTTTCATTTTGGTTGTTTCTTTCTTTGTTCTATTTCAATTTTCTTTATTTTTTCTTGCTTAGCTCTTTCTTTATTTTTTATTTCTTTATTTCATTTTCCTTTCTTTCTTTTTTACTAATTTTTTGTTCTTATTATTTGTTCATGCTTTGTTTTTTTCTTTCTGTTGTTTATTTTTATTTATCATTTCTTAATTTTCTTTTTCTTGATTTTATGATTTGCAGTTTACATATTTCTCCTTTATTATCATTTTTTGTCATTTCTTTCTGCCGTTTATTTCTTCTGTTTTTATTTTCTTTCATTCTTTCATTTTTTTCTTTCTTTCTTGTTTCTCTCCTTTTTTTCCTTCTATCTTTTTTCCTTTTTTTCTTACCTTCTTTCTTATTTTTTCTTCTTTCTCTCTTTTCTTTCCTCTTCATCTAATATACTCTCTTTCTTACCCAATATCTTTTCTTTTCCTTTTCTTTCTTTTCCTTGCCTCTTTGATCTGCTTTTCTTTCTTTCTTTTCTTTTTCTCTTTGATGATTTTTTTGTTCATATTTCATTTCCCCACTTTTTTTTCTTTCTTTCTCTCCATCTCCCTATTTTTGAATTACTGATAAAATCCTATCCATTATTTAATCTTTCTTGTTTAATCTTTATGTTTCTGTTGACATTCAGTTTCCTCTTTCTCTTTTTAAAGGTACATAAAATGTATTTCTTTTCTTTCATTTTTGAAATGTTAGAAGGCCAGAATCTTACAAGACACTGCTTTGAACAACAGCACAAATTTACCCAGTAATAACTTTACATTTATCATTGAAACAATAACAAATGTTAAACAACAAAGTTAAAATACTAACACCTAACCAAAATAAAATTGAGATGAAAACATGTATATACTTTTGTTAATAAAAATTAAGAGATTACCTTGGTTTTATATTGTATTCTTTTATTAAAGGATATTATTATCACAGACTTGACTATTTTGTGATTTCACCATTTCTTTTAATTTTGTAGTTATTAGTAATAACTATTGAATTTAAAGAAACGGTAAAATCGCAAAATAGTCAAGTAACGAGTAGAGCTGTGACAAGATTATTTTTTGATAAAAGCATATTATCACTGCCCTAATTATTAATATTGAATTGTTATTATTATTATTATTTGTAATGGATTTTTAAAAAAGAAAAATCAACTTCATTCCATATTAGCAGGTTAACATATTTATCATTTTTTCAGATAGATAGATAGATAGATAGATAGAAGTATTTATATTATTTATACAGTTAGAATTGTCCTGGAGATAGAAGTATAGATATAAAAAATGTGTGTCCTGGTGCTCTCACGCTAGGATATTATAGTTTAAGTTTCTTATTTGGCATTGCATAAAATAGCCATACATATTGTTTATTTGCTTTGTTGCCTTTTGTTCATTTCTTTCTTGTTTTTATTTTCTCTTTCTTTTGTTTTTGTTTCTTTTTTGTTTTCCCTTACTTTTTTGTTTTATCCGAACATTGATACAATTGTCTTGGTTCAGGTAAGCAAGAGAATTGCATCATCATTGATGTTTATTCCCCATTGATTTTCCATTTTTTTCAGCTTTATTTTTCTTTTCTAAATGTTTCAGTTTTCTTTCCTAGTGCATATCTTTAATGCTTTATTATATCACACCATCAAACATCTCCATTATTACAGTAATTATTTTTGCTTATTTCTTTCAATTGAGAATACAACTAATCAGTGAAGCTGCAAGGAAGATTGTTATTTTCAGTGCTTTGAAATATTCCTGCAAAAGAAAAATCTATTGGAAAATATGCATATTTTCATCGATAATATGATTTTTTTCATTAAATTTTTTTACTTACGTGTAAAATTTCTTTGAACTGAATTTTAGATTTTCATTGAAAACATGATTTTTATCATTTGAATATATGCTTGACTTATACATAAACTTTGTTTTAACTTTTTTTACTGAATTATATATTTTCTTTAGAAATATGATTTTTATTAATTAAAAAATGTTTTACTTATATATAAACTTTCTTTGAACTTTTTACCTGAATTTCAGATTTTTCTCTGCCAATAACAATCATACAATTGACTATGAATGTAATTGTTATATGTTTGGTAAACTTTATATGTTCATCTAAATTTGAAGATTACATTTATAGCAAGGAATAATAGCAATGAACTAATCAGGGGACAATTATATCTCCATGTACATTACTTAATGTATTTCCATTACCTTTAATTTTTAGTTATTCTCATTTAGTCAAATTGTGGCTGAACCTCAAGCAAATTGATAACAAAGGTGTGGATGTTGAGCAAGAATATCCCCTCTTTCAAATAAAAAAAGTTTACCAAAATTAACCTTGCAGAAAGGGATCAATGCTTTTTTAGACTCAGTGTAAAAATGTTATCAGTTTTTTAGACTCGATGGCCACCGAGTCTAAAAAAGCACCTATTTTTGACCCACCATAATTTAATCCTATGATAAAATTTTTTAAAATACATGAAAATGCTCAACATCCAAGTGAAAAACCTTTGTTAGCAATTTGTTTGAGGTTCAGCCAA
>JAYKTE010248877.1:0-11871 GCA_036873565.1 Xipholeptos notoides | reverse complement strand
GGCAACTATTCATACGCATTAAAATCAAAAACTCCAAAAAGCGAACCCGTGTGTGTTTTGGAGTGGAGAAGTCTGACAAAAATGTGATTATATATATATATAGTCACACACACACATTTTTTCTATGTATCTCTGTATAATTCCTCTACTTAAACCGTTCAGAAAGTAACAGAGAAAGTGAATAAAGTAGAAACTTCCATATTTACATGCGTAGATGTTAACTTGTGTCGATAGATGCAACATGAATAACTATTGATAGAAAGAAAGCAATTATCTCGGTTAACTTCCTTAGCATTTAATGGGGTTAACTTAAGAGGCTAATTAGAATATTGGATCTGTGACTTAATTTTAATTTATTCATCTTATTAATATTAAGGTTTCATTTACTTTTATTCTGATGTGACTGCATATATATGATCTGATATGATATGTAAGTTTATACTAAATCTATTTTCACATCCTTTCTGTATTATCTCTATTAGAATGACCAAATAAAATTGTGTGTGTAATCTATTATTTTAACAGGTTAGGATTCTTGTTTGATAATATAGTGTGTTCGAAGAATTGATATAGGTTAGCATTTTATTTTTATTTAATTTTATTTTTGTTCCCTGTTTTTGTAGGCCAATAGCTGGAGGTGAAGGGGAGCTAGATGATGTACCAGATGGTGAGGGAGAACGTGAATATGCTGACCAGGAAACTCCTGAAGATGAATTTGATGATTTCCCTGTGATTGGGACTTGTCGTGCCCTCTATCAATTTGAAGGTAACAGATCTTCTACATTAAAAACCTTGTTTTTTGTGTTGCTTTGGTTAAGCTTCAATAATAATCCATTAAAGAATATACTGGTATGCTCTTTAAATTTTTTAATTTATGATTTCTTATAATCTGCCCATTTTAGACTTTTATGCTTATTGTTTGTACTGTGAAATTTAAAGACAATATTTTTTTTTTCGTTGTTTTTGCTGTAATTCAGGTTTATTTTTTATTTCTGAATAATGTGTCCAGTTTGGATCGTCAGAAAGATAAAAATTTCTTAATTTAAAGAAAGCTGTCTATCGAATGGAATACTACCATCTATCAAATTGTTGTATTGGTCACTGCTTATTCTTTCTGTCATTACTGGAAAAATATTTGTTGGATATTAATCTTTCTATTTGGTCTGTTAAAGAGAAATAAATGTTAGACACAAATAAATAATAGACAACCTATTTTAATATGGCCATTAGTCCAATAGAACAAATCTAAACACTTGGGATTCTTATTTTAAACAAGGTTTGTTTAGAAAAGTTAAATTATGTTTGGGAGTAGTTGCTAAACATCTAATGAACATTGATACAAAAGTTGTAGTGAAAGGTGAAACTTTGGAAGTAGCTTGATTTTGAGCATGAAATTACTATCAAGACTGATTTGTGTTAAACAATTACATATTGTCATTATTTCTAATTTATGTCCAAGAAACTAATTGAAAAACAAAACAAAAAAAAACCATTTAATATATTGTATGCATTCATACAATCAAATAAGATGATTTATTTAGAATTAACTAGTTTTCCCTTAATCTTTCTCAATTTTCAATTTTGTAAAACTTGGTTATTTAAATTCTACGTGACAAATATTTCTGTATGAATTTCTGGATATTATTAAAATTTCTTTTTTTTTTTTGTAGCTATGAACGAAGGTTCAATATCCATGGATGAGAATGAAGAAATGGTTGTTCTCGAGCAGGACCAAGGAGATGGTTGGACCCGCGTTCGCAAGGCTAATGGCCTTGATGGTTTCGTTCCCAGCTCCTACATCCAATGTACATTGTATGATCAACTCTAGGTTCTTTCTGGTTGACTGGCCAGCCGGCCGGCTATGTGGTTGTCACTACAGCAACAGGTCTAACCTTATCTAATCTCCATAACAGTATTTCAGGTTCTCAACTGTTTTGTCACCTGGACATAAGTGTCTTTATTCTCTACTTGCAACACAAACGAACAAACAAAGCCATCATTGTTAGAATGACAACTATCACTCCTATATAGAAACAAAGAAATGAGGAAAGATAAATGGCTCAACAAATGACCTGTTGTGCTCAGTTTTGACCTGTGCAACTTGACCATCAAACTTGATGGGTCTATTATGTGGGAGCTGACATAGAAATTTCATCTTATATATGCAAAAAATAAAAAAAAATGACAAAAAAAATTTATAAAATGCAATGAAAAAAAGATACTTTTATGGGGGAAATTAAATAAAAAAAAAAAAATTTTTTTCTTAAATATTTCTTTTTTTTTTTAAATTTCTTTTTTTTTTCTGTTTTTAATGAAAAAAATGTCAAAGATTATTAAAACTGACTGTCAAATTGAAATGTCATCTTTAAACAAAAACCACCTCAAAAACCAATATAATTGTTACTTGCCATCAAATCTGTTGCTTTCACTATCATCTCAGTAAACGCTTTTTTCTCTAATATTCTGGGTTATCATGCATAATCAAAGGGGGAAAAACATGGATATGAAGATATAAACCATAGAAGAACCCCACCCAAATAAAAAAAAATCTAAAGAAGACAAAACGGATTAAAAGGAGTCATCAAAAATTGCTGGGAGGAATAATAGCATTTAAGAAGTAGGGATGCTATGTTAACATCTCTTCTTTCTCTTTCAAGTTGGTGCTGCTTTATCATTAATTCCCAACAACTAAAACAACTCTGCTGCCTTCCTCTTTTGTGTTTCTCCCTTTTTATATATATATATATATATATACATATATATATACATATATATATATATACACGTTCAAATTTTTATATTCTGGCTATTTTATTTCTGGAAAAATTATCCAGTAAGAAAGACAGAATTTAATCCCACCTAACTTCCTCTCTAATGAAGCAAGGTACATAAAAAAACCCCTATAAATCAAACCTCTCTTTAATTTTAACAATATACACCTTCCATAAGTTCATGACTTAGAGATAAGAAATATAAATAATAAATGGGGTATTTTAAACTGGCATTTTTAATGCAAAACCATTTAGAATTAGATTTCTACCTTAATTATCTCTATTTTTCTTTTATTGTCAACAGTTTATATTTTTTAGTTTTTTCCTTTGTTTTGTTAAAATATCATGCATTTTTCAAAATATGACTATACTTTGACAAAACAGATTTTTACAAAATTTTTTGTGTGTATAAATTATATATATATATATATATATATATACATTCACACATAATAGACACACAGATAAGTGGCAAAATATCCCATCAGCATTATTGATATCGTGTTGTCCCTTTAATGGTAACGTTCTTAGTATTTAATGAAAAGTTAAGCATTAATTATTGTGTGTATATTATGCCTAACTTGTAGTATTTTGACTTTTTATACCTGAAATTTAATTCACTTGTCAAACTTTTTTTTCCAGTAAGCACTATTTAATTATTTCTTATACTTTAAATACTTTCAGTCGGATCTTGTTAGAGTTAATCAAAATATCAATCCCTAAGGTTTCTTCCTTATCACATTATAATAACAAACTTTCTTTTCAATCTATTTTCACTAGTTTTATTTTTTTTACCTAACAAAGCTGTATTTTATGCCAACTAGAAACACTACTTTGCAGGGGATAAACTGTTTGAGTTGGTTGTTACTCCTGCTTCAGCCTGCTTATTCAGTGTCTCCCCTCGCCTCATTTCTCTCCCTCGTGTGTGCGGGTGTTTCTTTTGCTTTTTATTCCAAATTTAGATTTTCTTTTTTTAAATTTTTTAATCACCCTCTGGCCCCTCACGATTGCTACCTTGTTTCACTCAATATCTGTGATAAACAATTGGAAGAAGAGTTTACACTAAAACCAAACCCCCAAACGAAAGGGAACCAAATCAAAAGTTGGAAAAGGAAGGGAGATAAAAGGAAATAATCATTGATGGCTTACTTAACAGAAAAATCCCAGCAACAATAAAAATGATCTTAAAAACGTTTAGAAAAATTTAAATATCCTGTAAATATTCCAATTGCCTGCTCATTTGAGGAGACCTGATCCCAATCGAGTTTTTAATTGCCAAAATTCATCAAAAGCCATTTTTTAAAAGTCTTTAATATATTCAAGTAAGATTGAGAGGAGGTACCAACTAAGTGATCATAATGATGATGGTATTTACTGTTAGCGGCAGCAGCACAGTGATATCACTTCGCTTGTCTAGTTCTTTTCTCTTTGCGCGTGTGTGTGTGTGTGTGTGTGTGTGTGTTTTTTATTTTGCTGGTCATACAGATTTTGTTTATCCAAAAACAAAAATGTAAAGAAAGTGGTTTGCTAAGAAAGTGACGTTTTAACTTGTTTGGGAGTGTTATTATTATTATTATAATGGAAAAGGTTAGTCTTTGGTCATAAATACAGTCCTGGGTCATTCACACACCTTCAGTGTGACAATATAAATGCCTGTATTGTATATAGTCATGATGCTTAGAATGGAATTAAGTCTGCCTATCAACTGGCACATTAAGAAGATTCTGTCAATTTCTTCGTGTAGAGAAAGAAAGAAGAAACTAACACAGATCTTTATTTTTTTCTTCTTTAATGTTCTACTTCTTGAGGCTTGTGAGAGATTTTCAATGCAATCCCCAAGTCTTTCTTTATGAAAGCACAATAGCTAATAAATAAGATAGATTCTTTCAGTCTGCATGGTTTTGTGATTTTCCAAGAATTAATTTTACCTCTATATTCATTTTTGTTTTTCTCTTTGTTCAATCCAGCCAATCAAAATCTTGAAATTTCATTTAAAAAGAAAAAGGGATAGTAAATTTAAAAAAAAAACAACAAAAAAAACCCCAATTTTTTTCAAAACTCTCTCTTCTTACATTTATAGGTCTGACTAATCTAGCACTGATTTTTGTGCAGTTCACACAACTATTAGTTTGCCATTTTAATATTTTTTTAAAAGTTGAGTTATAGAATTGAAATTTATTCATTTTCAACAAACCTTATTTCTACTGTAGTCATCCTTTTTTTTTTTAATAGCTTTAATGCACAAATCTAAATTCTATTAGAAAACCAAAACAATTTGATTCAAAATGAATGTAATCAATTCCGATTTCACATTCATTCCGTCTCGTTGGCATCCTTTTAAAATGTTAATTTATAATTAGTTAACATCGCATCCCCATTTTTTTCATTCTTAATGGGTTTGTATAATTATATTGCTTTCATAGTTTTTACTTATAAGTTTGTTTTTTGTTTTTTTTTAATTTTAAAGATATTAATGATGTTTCTTTGCTAAAACAATATTTTTCTTATGGCTTGGATATTCTAAAATTAATTGTGAGTTGCCATAAGATAAATGTTTTGTTTTTTAATTAATTAAATCCCCCTTTTCCAAAGAAAAAGAAATTTCTGATAGCCAATCAAGTTGTTGTCTTGGTCTTAGAGATTATAGACACTGTTTGTTGCTTTTACATTTCTTTTCTTAGAATGAGTGATTTTTAAGTTATTGCTGCTCGTTGTAATAAAAAAATAAAGAAAAAAGGGGGAAATGCATAGATATCATTCTTATTTTAAAAAGTATTTTTCTCCTTTTCTGAGTTAGTTGTCTCAAAGATTTAACTGGTGTCTTCTCATTGGACCTACGTTTTCATTTTCCCTTCTTCAATTTTTGGCAACAACTTCCTGTGTTAAGAAAATAATCATAATGGAGTTTATAATAGATTTACAGAATTCATCTTTTTTCTCCAATTTTTTTTAGTTTTGCTTGTAATTTTCTATTTAGAATAAAAAATTGATGATTTTAGTTGTGCCTCTCACTCGCCAAACAAACAAAACTCAAAATAAACTGGATTTGCCATTACATTAGATATTGTAAAAATATTAACTTAAATGTGTTTTTTTTTTGTGTGTGAAATATACTTTGTGAATTGTCTTTTTAGGCATTAACCTATTTGCTGTCTTCCACCTACCTATTTGAAAATGGAATTTTAAAAATTTGTAGAATCTTTCTTTTTGATAAAAAAATATGAAATGAAATAAATAATAATAATAATAATAATAATGATGATAATCCCCAACAAGTCTGTCCTGTTAGTCACATTGTTTTAATATATCCTAAAATGAGTTGCTGGTTTTAATTTTGTAATCAAAATAACCATTTCTACTATTTTTAGCATTTTCAGATCACTAGAATGTCAGTGTGGTGTTAGTATATTTTTTGCTCTTACTTCTTCATTCAAGAAATTAATAAAAAAACTAGTTCTTTTATTATTTAATGTTACTATTTACACAGATTTTGCACATGTAGTTTTCGGACAATCTTGATAATTGATTGATTATTTGTAGAAACTCCTTATGTTATTAACACATTGGACCCTGATTTCACAAAGTTACCGACTAGCCAATCAGAGACGTTCTATAACATGGACAGCCAAAATATTGGCCAATATATCGGCCCTTTAGGGTCCAAAGGGTTGAGAAAGCTTTCTAATACTATGCTATTTGAAATGGAATCCAGATTTAGCTGTCAATTGAACCTGTCATTCTTACACTTGTATATTAAGTCATTTGCTCTTTTTTTGCTCGTACTTCAAGAAATTAATAAAAAATAGCTCTTAGTATTTAATACTATTATTTACACAGGTTTTGCACATGTAGTTTTCCAACAATCTTGATTGATTGGTCATTTGTAGAGACTCCTTATGATATTAAAGCTTTTTAATGCTGTGCTGTTTGAATTGGAATCCAGATTTAACTGTCACTTGAACCTGCCATTCTTACACTTGTATATTAAGTCATTGCCTCCTTCTCTTTCTGTCCCTTAACATTTTCAACCCAAGGATGGACTGTTTTTCATCCTTAAATGTGCTGGGAATAGATAGATAGATGGATTGGCTCTTCTTTCTAGAATATATGGCATAAAATTAATTTCTTTTTGGAAAGAGCTGCTGCCATTGAATACCAGATTCCTTTGTTTTTATTTGAGTTTTTTTGTTCCTCAATGAAAAAACAAAAAAGTAAAACAAAACAAAGCTCTTACTCAACCAGGTTCCTCCTCCTCCTTCACCTTGGATCAATAATAATAATATAATAATATTAAGGTCAAGTGAACAAGTTGTGCAATGTTGTTAACTGCTAGGATCAGAGTTGATAGTGAAAATCCACCCTTCTCCTGCTCTTCCTTCATCTTGTTCACTATTTACCTTTGATATTCTCATTCAAAATGAAAAGAAAAGAGTTGATCTCTATATTTATAGGGAAATAATCTCCAACATTTTTTTTTTTTCTTTTCATTAGTTTTTTGATTTTGTTTTTCACTTAAGCATTTTTTTTTTTTCATTTTTTACTTTAACCATTGCCAGTTGACAATTGTAAATTAAAAGTCAAAATTCAGCTATTTGTGAATTTTTAGAAATACTGGCTTTGTTGAAATTAATTTACTTTTTTTTTTCTTTTTTTTTTTTCTGAATCTATCTTTGATGTTCTTCTAAGAACTTAATCTTGTTGAATAAATGGATTACAGTTATCTGGAAGTAGATAATCCTGTCTAGTAAAGTGTGAATAGCTGCCATGACCTTTTGGCTTTTCATCAAAAGTATATTGGTAACATGTACACACTATTCCCTACCCGAAAAGCAATCCCCACCAAAAAACAAAGCAAAAAAAATCTTATTTTATTTGAAACAAAATTGTCATCAGGGTTTCAGCTGAATCCTAGCTTATTACTATGCAGGCAGCTGTTCTCTCTCTTTCTCTCTCTCTCTGCTCAAGAAATTCTCTGGATTTCATTGGAAATTTGTGACCTTTTTTTTTTCTTTTTCTTTTGAATTAAAAAAAAAAAACAAAAACAAATAACTTGTTTATGCTAAAAAAAAATCCACTGCGTAAAACAATGGAAAACCCTACCCCAAATTGAATTCAAAATCTGTAATACACTTTGTTTGAGAATAAAAGCAAATAAGGAATTAAAAAAAAAAGAAAGATCCCCCCCCAAAAAAAAAAAGATGAAGGGGGGGGGGGAAAGAAGGAAAAAAAAAGACAAATCCTACACATTTGTGTCGTTTACAATTATTCATTTTAATCAAGATCTTTTTTTTCTTTTTTCTTTTCTTTTTTCTTTTCTTTCCTTCGTTCTCTCCCTCTTCTTTCTGAAAGTTTTTATTTCACAAAATATTGTTCAGCAATAGATTTTATTTTTTATTTAAGTCTTATTTGATAATTAAATTTTGTTTTAAAAACAAATGAATGTAATTTTTTAAAAGATAGCCAAAAGAAAGAAAATGGTGTAATTAATTTTTCTTTTTATATTCTAAAAAAATTTTTTTTTTAAAAAATAAGTGCCCCCCCCCTTTAAATATTTCAAAAGGAGTAAGTCTTATATGTCGTCTATGATATTAAAATAATATTGATTAATCAAAGAATTGCGGGGTGCATTAAGAATATTTTAATTCTTTTGGGCAATCAAGGGGGGATAAAATTTCTTTTACTTTTTTTTTTTTTGCTTGTAAAATTTTTAATAGCATGAGCAAAATTGTTGCCTTAAGGGTATTTTGTAATTACAGCTAAACCAATATTTTTAACTTGTCACTCTTACCTTTTTTCTTTTTAATAAAAAAACTGGTTTTTAGTTTTAATCATTTTTTTTTTAAATTAAAAAACAAAAAAACAAAAAAGAAAAAAAGTCAACAAAACAAAAAAAAAGTCAAACTATTTGTCTCTAATTTTTCACTTCTTAATTCGATTCACTTAGGATTGGCTTTTCCCGCTCTTTTCTTTCTTTTATCAATCAACTTTTGATTTTATTTAATTTTCATTTTTTTTAAAATTTCATTTTTAGTTTGAATTCTTTTTCAATTGGATTCTTGGCTTAGTTGTAAGTTTGCACTAGTTGTCTGTCTGTCTGCTTTTCTGTCTATCTATCTATCTATCTGTCAGTCTGTCCTCTAGACTAACAGTTGACTTTTTTTCCTTTGTATAAAGTCTGCTGCAATCTAAATGAAAGAAGTTTTTCAAAACAATAATGATGTCTTAATAAAAACTGAAACTGATTTGCTATAAATACAAACATTGTGTATAAATAAAGATAATTTAAAAAAATATCTTTTTTTCTGACTTTTATTGTATAAAAAACATTCTCAAATATTTGGAACTCAGTGTTTTTTCTTTCTTTCTTTTCTTGCATGGTTTTGTGCTCATGCAATCAGCTACTAAATAAAATAAGAAACAACTGCCTTACTCCTTCATATCAGTGTTGATTTGACAACGTGAACCTTTTATTATTTTGAACAGATCTAAGGAAAATTCGACCCCATCAATGATCTCAGCATTTTGTATAGTCTTGTTGAAACTTTGACTTGATGTAAAGGCTATAAAATCCTGTTAGATTTTTATATTGTCAGTTTTATGAAATCTGAAAGTTTTCAGGAGACAGAAGAAGAAATTGAATCGAAGCTGATGATGGTTAACTTAATGAAACTTATCTAGGTGAAGGACAACACTGATTACAAAAGCCCAGGGATATAATGAGCACGTAAAACTGGCCTTGTGCCTAACTTTGGTTTGTGCTCTACCAAGAAGATACATCCTCTCCATCATTTTCACTTGGTCACAAACCACTTGCGGTAAACCATGTGAACATTTTTGACTTAATAAACCTCCCTAGAAAGTTATCTGGGTGAGTTTGGTCATATGAAAATGGGGGACAAAGCACCATATCCCTTACTGTGGCAGTGTTTCATCCAAACACATTCACTCAAGCCTAAGCTTGTGTTAAGTTTAAATCCATCACATTTGTTGTACCACTCTAAATACCACTCTCAAGTCTTGTATAAAATATTTAATATTTATTTCTTGGCATTATTGATATTATTTGTTAAAAAGAAGTTATAAATTTATATAAGGTTATCAATTTTATGTTTATGACTTGTTTTAGATCACTTTATTCTTGAGAAGTCTTATATATATATACAGGTTAATTACTAAAGTTCAGTTTTGATAGCAAAAGTTTAATGGTTTCTCAGAATAATTCAATAAATACAAATCAAAGGATTTTTAGTCTCCTTGGAATTTATTAAATAAATCTTGCTAACATTTTGAGTGTTAAAATGTGAAAATCATTACTAATTTCTTTTCTTTTTATTGGCATTTAGGCAGAACACTGGATGGCACACAGGCTCTTGTGCTCCATGTTTTTCCAGAGGCACATGTGCCAACAATTCCTTCCATTAATGTATCACAATAAACATATTTCTTTGAGTCAGACCAGTGTGGACAGTAGACATCAATTTTATTCAAACAAAGTTTGTTCAATTCTGTTGGGGAGAGAAAAGTAAAAAAAAAATAAATTAATTATTGTATTTTAGCTTTTATGTTCAGATAAAGACTAGTGTAGTATTTGATGCGTTAGTTAAAAAGCCATCTATTAAATGCATTCATCATTTTATGGATAAAAATTCAAACAGAGTAAATAATAGATGTAAAAAAAAACACCAGGCTAGAGATTTATTCACAAACTGTCATAGACAACGCTCGGTCAAAATTGAAATTAATATTGCAGAAATATTCATAAAATCAGTCAAATTTTATCATTTTCAAATTTCTATACAAAGATCTTTACAAATTGGGTTTTATTATTATTTTTTTTTTTTTTACAATTCTTTCTTTTAAATCAATGTAAGACTTAAACTTTTTGTCATGCAACAATTAATTTTATAGGAGTAGTTGTTTATAAAAAATGTACTGTTAGGTTAAAATAATTCAAAATAAGTGATGACTGCCCCCCCAATCCCCATGGGAAGGTGCACACTCCTGCAAGCTGCCAAAGGAAAAGGCATGAGATAACCCTCATTTACAATTCTGCTATAATAAATAGTTTGCAAACTGGATTCTTCAAGTCTGTACTACTGAGGAGAATAGTGAATAATCTCCCATCTGTTTGATAAGTGGTCAGATGGTGACTTCATTGGAGGTTTTTTGACCCACATAAGAAGCTGTGTCTATATTCCATGCCGTCTCATTTAGAACTGTTTTGACATTTTCAGAGCTGTAGAGCAGTAAAGCAAAGACTAAATTAAATATTAGGAGCTTGACTAAATAAGGTGGTTTTCTCAGGAAGAGAGGACCCTGGCATAACCAATTGTAAATTCCCAAATCTTTTTGTAGGGCTTATAATGATGCAGTTAGATGCCAGGTCTAGATTATTTAAAAGAATTAGGTGACCCAGCCTTGAAAAAGTTACCTTCTATTCCATGAGTTGGCTTATTTGGCTGGGACCAGTTACAAATCTTTTATTTATAACTTATTTCTCCCACTTTAACCACTAAAGCTGTTGCTAAAGAGCTGCAGGTAAGCTCTACTTGATTGAAACAGGGTGGAATTATTTACAGTTAACCAGCAACAGGATGTTTACAGAGACCTGATCTGATCTGACCATAAGTTGTGCATTAATTGAGTAACACAAGCTCTCTCCTTGGAGTAGGTTTTTCTTTAGGCCTTACATCCCTTTAGAGGGTTGAGATTATTGCATAGCTCCTAATACACTTTACCCTAGAAAAAAAAAGCTGCTATCCTAAATAGAGAGGCTGGCTATAAAAAAAACTATCCTTAATGTATTTGAATTTACAAATACTAGCAGAACCCGTGTAAATTCCACGGTAGTAGATAAGTTCAACCCCATATAAACATTAACCTTCACATCACATAATAAAACAATGAGAACTTCTTTCAATATAAAAATCAGGGGTTCATTAGTTCAGATCAGACTGTGAATTAAAAAAATTACTTTGAAGACAAATACAGAGAAAATCTTTAGATATTATTACAAAAAGTAGAACTACAGTGAGGCATCGAATTTTTTTTTTCTTGAAATTTTTCTTGACTATACTTATTGTACAATCCTAAGTTAGTT
>JAYKTE010248766.1:0-11871 GCA_036873565.1 Xipholeptos notoides | reverse complement strand
ACACACGTATGTGCGAGGGATTCAGTCATCCTTGAGTGTAAACTTGTTCATTTAACCATCACTGAAAATCTCTGCATTTTTTTAAATGCGATTTTATATATATATATGTGTATGTATATACACATACACGTGTGTGTGAAGGATTCAGTTGTCTTTTTTTGTTTCACTAAAATTTAGATTAAAAAAAAAGTTTTGTATTTTTTTCCCCTTTTCTTTCTTTCTTCACTTCACACCATTTACCCTTGATGCCAAGCTGATTCAACTAGATGCCATCATTTGGTCTTCGAGCATAGCGTCAAGCTCTTCTGTCAGGTTTTGTAACATATTGTCAATGTCATGTAAGACATTTCCACTTTCTGGCGGGGGCTGCTCGGGCCTAAAAATAAAATACATAAGAATATCTTTGATTGATTTTGGATTTTATGGCATATCAACCACTTCAGGGTCATTTAATAGCAGTTAATACATTTAATACCAGTGTGGTATTTTGATTATGTTTGTAGAATAACTTTGAATCAAGGAATGAATCGTAAATCTAAGGTTTTTATTTAATGATGTGATTCCTTCCCCCTAAAATACACAATTGATTACTACTAAAAACTTCAATAAAGAATTAAAATATTTTTTTCTTTTGGGTTTTACTTACACTTTTGTTGCAGGCTTTGAAGCTTTTTCTGGGGCGACTGTCATGGGGATCGGAACAGGAGGTTTGGGTTTACGATGAGGAACTAAAGGCGAGGCTGATGCTTCATACTTTTTAGGCAATGGCGGGCGTTTTGGCGCTAGAATAGTAATCAAAAACAAAATTAAAAAAAAAAAATTTATATATCAACTAGCGGAAGCCAAGCATTTTTGTTTGAAATTGCTTTAAATGCCTAACAGTATAATCATTATATAGTGTCCATAGCTATATATAACAAAAAACAAAAAAATCTATCGCTACATTCACACCAAATTTACAAACAATATTATTATACATCAAACATTTTCAAACAGTATAGCTTGTGAAGACTAGAAATCTCTGTCCATTCTTCAGTAGTGTTAAAAGCTGTCTCTATCAAATAAAATATTCACTATTATAATTCTGCTTGTTCCAAAATCCAGCTGAAATTGGTTGAATCATTATTACTTGATGATTAATTAAAAAGATATCATTTGTCTCTGATGCACCACTCATTCTGTGTTTGAAAACAGGAATTCCAAATAACTTTAATATTGTGAAAAAAAAAAAAAATTTTTAATATTTCTGTGAAAAAAAATGGGATGGAAAAAAATTCCATTCCATTTTTATTCCCAGACAATTATTTTGAAATTGAAACATTGTCCTCCCTAACCCGGTCACTTCCCAAAGCAGGATTTAAAAAAAAGAAGAGTAATCACACTTGTTTTCAAACCCATTTCTGATGCAAGTTAAGTGTTTGAATCAAAAGGTCTGGCTTACACCAACCACTAATAACTTTTTTTTTGCACTTGCTGGAATTGGCTAAGTAAGAATATCTGTTTTGTTCCAAAAAGGAAGTGAAGTTTTGAATTATATTTCTACATTGTCGTCATTGTCGTCTTCCTCTTTGTCTTACCCACCTAAAAACTATTGACACCAAATTCTGGTGTAATTTTCTTAATATCTGTAATTACCTCTTTGGTATCAATCTTTCAACATTTTAAAATTTAAGATTCTACCACTTATTATCATAACTAACAATTTCATTAATAGCATAATTATTTTTGTTATCTAGAATTCTTTTTTATCATTGGATAAATTATGATTTTAATCCATGAAAATGTATTTTTGATAGGGCTATTTACACCATTTACACATATCTGGAAAATATTTGACTATTTTCTTTTTTATTCTTTTTACTGTATCTTCATTCATTGAAATCACAAGTTTTCTTATTTTGTAATATGCACACCAATGAAATCAAGTCTTCTTAATCAGCTGGCAAGTGAACATGAGTAGTAATATTTATTTTTAAAAATTTCCTATTTTTATATTTCCCTATTATCATTCATGGGAACCACAAGAGTTCTTATCACTTAATAAACATACCAATTGAATCCTGTCTTTTTAATCAGATAGGGAGTTGACAAAACTATCAATATGTATTCAAAATATATATTTTTTATATAAATATCATTATTCATTGGATTTGCAAGTTCTTATCTTTTAATACATTCCATAATGGAAATAAGTCTTTTTAATTAGTTGATCAAGGAACAAGGGTAGTAATAGCTATTTGAAATGTATAACTATATTTTTATGAATATAATTATTGGAATCACAGATGTTATCTTTTAATAGATTAATGGAATTAAGTGGTTTTAATCGGAAAAGAGTAGCAACAGCTATATGAAATATATGACTAATTTCTATTATTAATATCATTATTCATTAGAACCACAAGTGTTCTTATCCTTAAGCCTTTTCATTCTTTTTAGTTGGCAGTTCTAAAACTTTGCTGCCAAACACAAATAGAATAGTTGAAAAAAAAAAAAAAGTGTATCAAATGCAAAATTGTTTTCCAAAATAGAAAGCTCAAAATCTACTTACGCTCATCGTCATATCCCTCAGAAGGGTTTGTCGCCTGGGGAACAGGATAACTCCGCTGTGGGAATTTTCGTCCAAGTGTACTTGTCCGGAGATCCATAGAATTCTCTGTGGTTAGAAGAAGCCTTCCGGAAGAGGTGTCGTCCATTCCATGTGCAGTTATCTCATCTGAGAAGTACACCCCACCCGGTTTCATAGTGTGATGGGGTGCAGCGGCAATCTTTTGCTTTATTGTGCCGACATTTTCGTTTGCAAAAGGGAGCGTATTAGACTCGACACTTGAGTTGGAGCTGTTTGATTCCATGCTCAGAGTCGAATCTTTCCTCTTGGAAACGAACATTTCGGGCTCCGAAAGGCTGCGATCACCGTAAGGAGACGAAGAGTTCAGGGCAGGTCCCTCTTCGATCACCTTCTCGTTGATTGAAAGTTTCTGCATAAGAAATGACGGTTTTTCTTTCAGTAGTGGGCACGAGTCCTTCTTGACTCGAGAGGGGGGGTTATTTGCCCCCAAGTCGACACCGGGCCGGCCACCCTTGCTTGGAATCCCATAGTTGTGCAGCCGAGGCGTGATGATGTCCATAGCCAACGGAGGCGGTGGGGGAGGAAAATCATCACTTTCGTTGGATGACGAATCATGTGCGTCGGCATCAGCATCAGCGTCCATGTTCTTGCCGAAACGCTCCGACAGCGACTTGACACAGTTCGCAAATTCTTCGTGGTGTGTCGAGGAATTCGGCAAAGACTTAGACAGGGAGTTGAAGTTGGGGGTGGCCGGCTCGCTCTTGCGATTCGGGAGCGGGTACTTATTCTTCTCATCGTTTCGCATAGAGTTGCTTCGTTTAGGCGGTGGCGGTGGTGGCACTTTTTTCGGCTTTGTAGCAACGGGCAGGGCCGAGCACAGCTCAGAGGGAGGCTCTTTGATTAGGAATCCGCTGGACTCCATTTCAGCGGCAATGCCGGCAACAGTTGACCCATGAATTTGATGTCCACTCGAAAGGCCAACCGGTTTCGGAAGAACTAGAGGTTTAGGAGATTTTGGGGGTTCTACTCTCGGTTGATCGTAAATATGCTCAGGAGAAAATGACTGGCCTTGTTTTAGGGGAAAGCTTTTCATGTTATCAGAATGAACGTCACGCTCATGTTTTTCAGTTGACGGCTCAGGAGAAAATTCCCGATTATATTGTTTTGATTTGGCAGATATTTTTGCAACAGGTTTAATCATGATCCTGGGAGAAACTGCAGCCGAAGGCCGGGTTACGTTTTCGTTAGTTGTATCTTCGATGATCAACTGGCCGTTAGTCCCAGGAAACCGCTCCTCTGCCACGTCCGAGGCCCGCTTGTTGCTATTTGGGATGTGAAACGACTGGTATGTTATAGGCTGACCGGTCATATCCGTACTTTCGGCAATTATTGGGATATCACCCGAGCCCGATTGGGATAGTGACCGCTTAACACGTATAGCTACCAGATCAGGTTGATGGGGTCCCGGACTAGAAGAAGTTGGGGTGTTGTCACCACTGCCATCGTCTTTAAGGTCTGAAGCTAAATGCTGCGAGAGGCTATCACCAGAGTTAGATTTTTTTGGTCGGGTCAGAGTACTTTCACTTGATGAGTTACTGACCGTGTCTAAAGACCATTTGCCTAATACATTCATCGCTGGTGGGTCCAAAGGCTCGATGTAGGGGGATCTCTGCTCGAGAGATGACAAACGTTTAGAACCAGCCATGATACGTTTCAAGCGGTCAATAGCGAGGATCGTCTTTTTTTGATGGCCTAGGAAAAGCAAAAACAATGAAAATAAAACAAAAATTTAGAATTGGATTATAATTAACTGATTTTAGTAATGCCAAGAAGCAAATAAAAACGAGGTTCTTGAAGTCTTTAAATTCAAAAACAAAAAGAAGAAAAAAAACAAAAAAAAGAGAAAATAATGAAGAAAAAGAAGATTAAAAAATAAACAAGAAAAAAAAACAAGGAAAAAACAAGAAAAAAAGACAAAGAGAAAAGGAAAAAACAAAGAATAAAAGTTAAAAGAAAAAACAAAGAAAAAAAAGGAAAGAAAAAAAACTGAAAGAATTAAGAAAAAAATGAAATGAAAAAGAAAAAACAAGAAATTGACTAAGAAAAAAGACAAGAAAAAAGATAAAAACAAAAACAAAAAAAAAGAAGAAAGAAAAAAAAACAAAGAAAAAAAGAAAAAAGGAAAGAACAAAAAAAAAAGAAAAAACAAGAAAAGAAAAATTGACCAGCAATGACGATATAACTCATCTTCAACCAAATTGTATCTTGAAATTAATTTTTCAAATAGTGCCAAAAGACAAGTTCTTTCGCCTTTTCTTAATCAGCATAAATAATACTATACAATAAAAATCTAAAAAAATTCAGCTAAAAATGAAACATTTTATAAAACCTGCTGGTCATTAAGAGGTTAATAGTATCATACTTGGTATTAGTGATAAAGCCAGTAAGAACTTAACTTCGACTTACCTAATTTCTTAATGCCAATCTCTTCAAGATCCTCCCAAGTGATTTCCGTCAATTGATCAATTGTGCTGTAACCTTGACTCAACAACGTGTCATAATACTGCTCCATGTTCAAAAGCTTCAGCCATTCTAAGAGATCATGCTAAAATGGAAAAAAATGTGTTATTCATATAATCTATGGAGAAAAGTTTGCCTATATTTGTACTTAGAGTGCTCAATATCGGTAATAGAGAGTGTGTAGTGGATAAGCATAAACATGGAGTCAATAGCCGTACCCAGGTTTGAATACACTATATATGAAATTTCAATTCAGTAGACTGAAAATTAGCAGAGTAGTTTGGTAGAGAACACTTGACCTCACACACACATTTTCACTTTTATTGATATTAAGATTATTGAAATTGAATAGATACTGTTTTTTTTAAACACTAAGCAAGTAGCCAAGAGTTGCAATAGCTATTTGAAATATTTTGCTTTTATTTTTAATAAATAGATATATATAATATTACTCATTAGAACCACTAGTGTTCTTATCATTTGTAATCATAGGTTATTTGAGCCTTCCATTGCTACACAAGTTTGATTTTAACAAATAAATATGAGCGCAGTCTTGTTCCTATTTGTTTAGTATTACTGTTTATATAGAGAAAGGTCAGCCATATTATTTGATAAAAAAGAAAAGAAAACAACAAAAAAATGGAGAAAAAGGATTTTTAAAATTAAATGTTTTTTTTATTTTTCTGCATTTTCTTTTTTTCTTTTCTTATCTCTGTCTGTGCTGAACATTTTATCTTGGTTATTTGCTAAATTGAACATTTTAAAAGAAAGCAAAGATAAAAAAAAGAAAAGAGAAAAAAGAAAAGAGAAAAAAAGAAAAAAAAACAGAATAACATAAAGATGAAAAAGAAAAACGAATAAAGTAAAAAAGAGAAATGAAAAGAAAAATGAAGAAAAGGAAAAGGATAAAAAAGGGAAATGAAAAGAAAAAAGAGAAAAAGAAAATAAATAAAAAAGAAAAAGAGAAGAAAAAAGGAAAAAGAAAGAAGAAAAAAGACAAAAGGAAAAAGAAAAGTAAAAAAAGAAAAAAAAACAAAGTTGAAAATGATGAAAGAAAAAAGAAAAATAAAAGAGAAAAAAGAGAAAGGAAAAAAAGAAAAGAGGGAAAGAAATAAAAAAGTTAAGAAAAAAAAGGAGAATAAAAAATAAGGTAAAAAAACAAGAAAAAGAAAAAAAAACAAGGAAAGGTTAGCAAAACAGCAAACAATGAGAATTGGATTAGTCGCCTCAAAGAAGGAAATTTCTTTGAAGTCAGATGAGAGAACATGTGGAAACGAGCAGAAAGCAGACGTGAAAGTTTGTTGAACAAAAAATAAACAGATAAAAAAAAATGATAGGAAAAGAAACAAAAACAAATATTGGACGCCATTTTAGTAAGATTTTGGAAATAATGGAAATATATACAAAGTAGATAGAAACACCCATCCATATACCCAACCCAAAAATAATCCAATAATCACTTTTGTGAAGAAAGCTTTTAATGAAAGTCAAAACTAAAGTTAGAAAATTTGATTTGAAAAATTTGCATATATATATATATATACATATAGGTTAATTATCTTTATGAAGAGTATATTCCAAAGCAGATCTTATTCAAGTAGATATAATCCAGAAAACAAACTAAATATACTATATATAAGGAAGAGATTTACAACTACATTAAGAGACAGTAAGACACACACACACACATTCAAGCATGTCTTATTAAAAATAATTTTTATTTTTAATATTTTTTATTTCAATTTTTTCTTGATATTCTCTTTAAATATATATATATATACATACTTTCAGCAACCTTAGGCAGATGAGGCTTGTTAACTTTGGAGAGTAACTCCTCTAGGTGTTACACATAGTCAGAATTTATTCAAGAATTTTTAGTTCGCCTTCCACATACAACTAAAACAACTTTACAAGATATTATATTTAACTGGTCGAGCACCAAGCCAAGTTAGGCACAAGGCCATTTTTATGAGCTCATTCCTCAGCTTTTGTAATCAGTGTTACCCTTCACCTAGATGAATTACTCTCCCGAGTTAACGAGCCTCATCTGCCCGAGACAGCTGAGAGTGAATGCAATGGTTTACACTGGGATTTGAACTCGTGTACTACGTATCCAAATACCAAGCTTTTCCCACTGCTCCAACCTCGCTGCGCTTCAATTAGGTATGAGTGAATCAATTTTGTATATACCTAATTCGAATTTCTTCTTTTTTGTTAGTATGTTGTCTGTTGGTTGCAGAGTGTGTATTTAAGCATTTCTGTAACTTCTCTCAGGTATGAGTTGGTCAGTTTTGTATGCTAGGTTAGAATTTTACTTAGTAAAATCCCTTCTCTTCGTTTCTCTAATGTTCTTTTGGTTTTGTAATATCAGAATCGTTCGCCTTCATACCTCTAATTGCTTTCAAAGATGCTTAAACTTTAAACTCCATGATTTTTTTAAGTAGTATTATTCAATCTGGATATCTTTGTATTTTTACTTTCTATTTATATATGTTTAACCTTTATCTGCTGGTTGCAGAATATGCATTTGGGTTATTCTATTGCCTCGAGCAAGTATGAGTGTGCTCTTCTGAATTTTAGGGTTTTAGGTTTTTTTTTTTAGTCATTCTTTCTTCCAAAGCCAAATTTATTTTTGGACAATCTAATGTCTATTTTCAATCTAGCGACGATGAGGTTGAATAAGTTTTCAATTCGTGTGTAATAGTCATACACTAGGTAAGTAGGTAGGTAGGTAAGTATGCAGGCAGCGTTTATGTATACAAACTAACCTCGTTATTGTTGAAGCCAAGTTCGTTTGCTTCAATAGTCAATTCCATAAATCGGTCTGGTCGCTCAATTAACAAACATTGTGACTAGTTCTGAGTGACAGACAAAGTTGCTGCGCTTGGCAGCAAATTATCACTTCAATGCGCCGAGGAAAAAGAGATCGACGCCTGCCCTAGAGTAATTGTCATGTGAGGTCAGGGATGTCGCACTCTGAGTTGAACTGACAACCATAAGGTTATATTTTTTATCATGGTTATTTTTTTAAATGAATATTTGGAAATTTAGTTTTAAACTGCGGTTTGATATATTCATTCGGAATTTTCTTTAAATATTATTTTTAAAAACATCTAATTATGAATCCGAATGTCTGAGATAGGACTTTTTTCTCTTCTACAGGGTTGCAAAAATGGTGAAACATATTTGTATGTTTAATTAAAGCAAATCGAATAATGATATAAGTGTTTTGAATGTTTGTAAAGTCGGTGAAATAAAATGGAATCATATGTACATTTGGGGAATAAAAACACCTTTGTCATTATTTTATAATTTGCTTTTATTAAACATACAAATGCGTCAGGTCATTTTGTCACACCCTGTATGCAAAATAAAAACACTTTTGTTATTATTTATCCTAATTTGATTTTATCAAGCCTACAAATATATCAGGTCATTTTGTCCCACCTTGTATATATAAAAAGATGTCATTATATATAAATTTGGAAAATTATTTTCTTTAAAATATCTGATAGAAAGAGATGTAACTACTTCTTATAACAATGTGTTTTAGTATGGCTTTTCGCTGAATACATTTTTTTTTTAAATCGGTGTAAAACGAATCCAAGTACTGAACATGCTCGACGATGTAAAAATAATTTCATATGTTTTACATTTAGATATTCTAATTTTCATATTAATATTCGAATTTCTTCGATTTTGATTAGATTTTCAATAATTGAGTACAATTTGGTCATTTTCGTTTTCTTTCTCAATGTATAAAGTTTCGTATATTGATAATGTGGATTATGGTCTTCATATTATATTGGTTACGTTCAATACGTCTCGGCCTGTTTATCCTTTGGCCCTTTTCAGGTTTTCTATCCATGATTAGAATCAAAACTGCATTCTGATATTTTTGAGCTATCACAATAATGTCATCGATTTTTTAATTTTTTAAAAGAATGTGTGCATTCTTCGTTTTGTAAAAAAACATTGACCGTGAGGAATATAAGTTCTATAAAGGTGACAAAAATATACAAATTATCATGCTTCATGTCAAAGAATAAAAAAAACAAGTATAAAATTTTGTTTCAAATAAATTATGCGTAAAAAAATGAATGCAATATTCAAAGGTAAAAAAGCATGGAAATGGATGGAACTGTGTAAAATGTATTAAATGAGAGGGTTGGTAACGTTGGGAATATTGGGCAAGGATAATGATGTTTGTGTGGATAATGATACACTAGATAGGTCAATAAGATTTTGGAATGTATTTTAGATGCAATAGTATAAAAATCAAATTGTATATTATATTTTGATCTGGTGTTGTAAATATTTGATTTCGGTAGGAAGGTTTATGACTAAATGATTGTTCAAAGAAAACCGATTGGCATTTATAAATTGTTTTGTTTTTCTTAGAAAAGATTATATAAGATTATATAAGCGTAATAATATCAAGGTGGAATTTAGAAAGAATTGTTTCAATAGATTATAATTGATAAAAATAGGAAGTCTGATAGGGTGGGAGTATGGACAGTTTAGTGGACAATATATAGATTAATACAAAGTTAGAAGTGATGGCTTTTCTTTCTCAATATTTTTTTTGGAAATTCTGTTTTATAAACCAAGAAGTAAGGCAACAAGGACGAAAAGATAACTATGAAGATGAACTGACACCTTAGTGTTACTTTCATTATCTTTTATTCATATATACTATAGCCTTTAAAATAGGTTAGAAATAATCTAATTTTCTCCCCATTATTTACGCAAAACTTTCCTGGAAAACATCCAAAGAACCCAGTTAAAAAAATATCGTCAATTGAAAGTAGTAGACATAAAACATCACACATGACATCAAATATGGAAAAATATTTCCTTGGAAGGATCATATTCACTTTTAGTAGATGCAATAACATAAAAGCCTGGCTATTTGATTGAGGGGTCTTTTAAATTTTGAATGGCTGTCATGGGAGCGTAGTAGTTGGCAATCATCAATTATTTGTTTTACGTTCATAATATCTTAGGTTAGTGAAAGCAAAAACGATATTCATGATGGAGCGTACATTTTGCAGGAGATTTGGCAAAAACACACCGTTTTCTAAAAACATTTAATGGAAATGTCAATGGTGTAAGAAGAGTCTATGTCTAGAGCGGCCACGATTTCGGGAAAAAGCAGTGAGAATGGGGACTGAAATAACTGCATTTTCTTTGGATTACTTCATCTGATGCGACCTTCTCGTGCGAGGAGACGTGAAAGAGCCTTTTTTATACTTATTATGCGGACTAAAGATTTAATCTTTGTATCTGTTAAATTAACCACGTTTCAACCAATTAATACTTAGGTCATCTTCAGGTGATAGAGTTTTTCTGTTCATGGCCGGGATCAAATGAATAAATAAAAACGTTAATACATGATAACGTTAACAATAGGTTGTATAAGGTGGGACAGAAATAAGAGCTCTTTTTGGAATTACTCAGCCCTATATCATTAGAAATACATTAAATAGGTACTTTTTTCAAAGATATGTCATTTTATAATTTAATAATCAATGTTTGTTTCAGATAAAAGTTTGAAATGTGGACAATTAAATATAGGTTTTTGCATACGAGAGCTACGTGGAAAGTACTGAGTCACTGAAAATGGAAAGATATCATATTCTTCACTTGACTTAATAAAATGGCAAACCACTTTGAATAAATTGACAAAATAATTATCTCATTTTCAATAAAATATTACATTTCATGATAATTTAAAAAATAAAACCTGTCCTATGCAGTTTACGCATGTATTGACTAGTGTACAAGTTATGTTAAATATTCATTGTTATAATATAAAATGTGCATCCTGTTTGGATCGGTTTAGATGACAATGTACTGGGTATTTTACAATCGTACAATGGTCGATTTTTGTTGAACTCTTTAGACGAAAAGTAATCAAATTATTTTCGGATTTGTTGTATTCATAGTATCATCCCGGTGTTGGTTGCTTTGAAGACTGATTTGATAAACTCTTGGGACAAAATGAATTACAAACTATTTGCTTAAGTTGTCAGTTTCTTTTCTATTTATTTTTAAATCTATTTACTAGTATGCCTGTGCCGTAAAAAAAATTTCGGCATAAAAATGTTGGTAAAATGATAAGAAAACATCGTAAATTTGTATTAAAGATAAGAAAAATAAATACAGACAATGACATTGGAACAGACTAAAATATCAATAAAAAAATGAATAAAAAATGAATCTTAAAAGACCTGAAAAGAAGACTACAGGACATTAGAATCAATGGAAAAATAAATAAACATTACAGACCAATCCACTGCACTCATGAGGACATTACAAATAACTAAAAGGTTTTGAATTAAGGAATAGACGAGTATATCGATTTTTTTTTACTATTGTCTTTATCTTTATGTTGCATAGTGATGTGGTCCTAACCCGCCTCAGCGCTTAAGTGGCCATCTTTACTTCCCTATGTGAGGTCACACAAAGACCTCGTAGCCTCGTATACTTTTGTTACTTCTCTGTGTTATCAGTAGTTGCAAGAAGTGTGGATGGTGCTAAACACGCCTTCATCAATATTGTGTAACAATACTAGGTTCGATCACACTCATACGTCGACGGGATATTCCACACACACACATATATATATAAAGAGAGATAGAGAGAGAGAGAGAGAGAGAGAGAGAGAGAGAGAGAGAGAGAGAGAGAGAGAAAGAGAGAGAGAGCGTGTGTGTGTATGTGTGTGTGTATGTGTGTGTGTGTGTGTGTTAGAGAGAGAGAGAGAGGGCAAAAAGAAAAAA
>JAYKTE010248656.1:0-11873 GCA_036873565.1 Xipholeptos notoides | reverse complement strand
TGCTCTTCTAGCTTTTCTTGCAAAATATAGTTCACTACATGGTTAATATTTAAAACTGAGTTTCATTATATTAGTAGCTATATAGGTAGTATCGGTAAAAATGGTCTACATGTAAAATTTTACCAAATTTAAAAAAAAAATCAAATAAGAGAGGCCACTGCAGTCTAAGACATTAAGAGAGAGAAAGAGAGAGATGATAATAAAAACAATTGCCATCTGTGCAAATAATCGAAATTCATAAAAAAATGGAAATCAGGAGAGAAATCCAGTGGACATTAAGTCAGTGCCCAATTTCAAATGAAAATATTATGTAAAAAAAAATTTTTTTAGACAAACATTATTTTTGTCTTATTCGTACAAAAATGTGGTCATAAAGTAGAGGATGAGTTTACTATAATCATAAAATAGAAAACTGAACCCCCACTTAATATCCACATCTAAATTTTGTTCATGATTTGAGGTATTTGTAATAATAATGATGCCATATTATTTGTAACTATACAAATTCTCTATACATGAAATTTCAAATAAATTCACACAATAGAAAAAAAAACTAAAAGCCTATTCAGTTTACCACATGAAAACATTCCAGAATGAACCCTAAAATAATTGCAGGACTGGACCAAGTCAACTTTCCCGAAAGAAGTGGGAACAGGGGGGCAGTATAAGATAAATAAAAGACAGGAACCAAATTGATGGTATAGAATTGTTTGCCTTAACTATAAATAACATGTTGCATGAACCAGAAAAACAGTATTAATAGAGTAAAATCGATGGCCATTAAGTCAGTAACCAATTTCTAATGAAAATACCATCTAAATTTTTTTTTTCAGAATAATTTTATTTTTGTCTTATTTGCAAAGAGAAGTGATAAAAAAGTGGTCAATTTACTATATAAACAAGAGGGACACTAAACCTCCACTTAATGTTCATGTCTAAAAACCACACTTAAATAAATTTTTTGCATAACATTTTGATGCCCAATTATTTAAAACCACATAAAATATTTACATGGAAAATTTTGGATTGATTGATAAAGTGGAAAAAGAACAGGACAATTATCCAGTTTACAATTGCAAAGTGAACCCTCAAATAAGTGCAGGACGCCATGAAAAGCATCGATGATATTTCAAATTTAATGAATTTTCACCGGGACAGGCAACAGTGTTGTGTACAGAAGGTATATCCGAAATTTGATTGATACTCGTCAAAAACAAACGCTAAACATGGGAAAAGGTGGAAAGCATAAAAAACACTGAAAAAGGGACGAAATATCGGCCAAATCGAAAAATGCGTTTTGCTGTTCCGCATCTCAAACAAAATCTCAGAAATTGTTTGAGATTGTTTTGGAATAGTTGGGGGTAGTGTCTAATTTTACTGAGAAAACTTATTGCTGATCAATTAAAAAATGGGGTGTTTTTGACAAAATGAGCCCAGACTTAATGTCAATGTGCCAAATTGGCTTTTGACAATCAATATAGACTATGCCAAGCATCTGTATGTGAAATTTGAACCAAATTGGTCGAACACAACCCACAGATGCCAAAAATGGGGTAAAAAGAGGCACTAAAAAACGGGGTCCACAAAGCTGATTTTTTCAAAGCGCTGACGTCATGCAAAAAAGAGTCACTTCGAAAACGTAGATCCAAAGTTTGGTTGAATTTCGTTAAAAACTCTTGTTAAAAAAGATGCGGTTTTGCAAAGAATGAGAAACAACCGGAAAACGCCGGGTTAAAGGCAAATCTGCAAGTTTCATAGAGCGGAACACTGTCGACCCAAACCAAAATGGCTTGGTGGGTCCAGAATTGACTGTGCAGTCGTAGTCTCTGAGTCTATAAAAGCCTTCGAAAAACCCCTAGAGACACTATTAATCGGGACCATTTTATTAACAGATAGGGATATCAGGATTAGATTATCAAATATATGTCTATGGTTGAATGGAAATGCATGTAAAATGTCATAATTTTCCTAGAAATCCTTGTATTATTAGATATCTGTTCTCATTTTGATTGTTATATATTTCAAATGTTGATCTCAGAAACCTTCAAGCCTCATTTAAAAACTTCACGTAACATTTTTTTTTTTTCTGTGCTTTCTTTTTCAGTCTAAAGTTATCTAAAGTAGATAATTATTGGTTTACCTATATTGTTGTAAATTATTAATATCTATGTTAAAGATGATAAATTGAAATATGAAAAAAAAATGGAACTTTTTCCAAATAAGATGCAACTTCTCTTATCAAAATAACCATTTTTATATGATGTGCTATCAAGCCAATGAAATGTTTTATATGAGATAGAGAGGATATAATTGAGTTTTGAATTGTCAATAAGAGTTATATGTATTAACTGTGGCTGCTGAGAAATTGGTGAAACAAGTTGATCTTTGCTACCTAGGGTTTAGATTTGTTAAAGACATCAGAAGAAAACTGAGAAACTGAGTGTTCAAAGAATGGATTATGAAATTACTTTTTTGCCTTTTGCTGTACATATAATAATTTATCATTTCTCAAACTAAATTATTCTTTCATGTAATATTTATTTGATATATTTGTATCATTTACCTCATATGGTTTTTTCATATGGAATATATTTTTCATTTTATTCTGAGGCTTTTTTTCAATTTTATATTTTGCTACTCTTTTCCATTTTTATACTATATTTTTTCTTTTTTATTGACTAGTTATTCATCAAACCCATTCTTGTATTAAACAAAAACCTTTTCTTCTCAAAACTATTTCAATTCAATTTAAAATGTGATATTCAAACTTCTTTGATTAATTTTTTTGCCTTAAATTGTAAAGGTAATATTAAAATTATTGAATTCTTTTTCATGTCTTTCTCAGATTAATGTTTATTAAAACTGGAGATAGAAAAACTATCTCCAGTTTTATGGTTTAGAAAAAGTTATATTAATCATATTTTTAATGGTTCTTGATAATGAAAATGTTAAATTAAGATAAATCCACTATTTGAAAATATTTCTTTTTTTAATCTAAAATAGAAATCAGTATGACTTTTAAAGTCAGTTATACATCTCTGTATTTCTCTGTATGAGATGTTTATTGGATGCAAGCATTAATATCTAAACTTATATATAAATGGGATTCTGTGTGTGTATGACTTAATTCCCTAAACTCCAAAATGGCAGGACTGATTTTTTGAAAATTCCTACTCTTGTACTTAGTGTCTGGGAGTGTTCTTAGATAGGTGTTGTTTTAGAATACCCCTGACAAGTATTGAAAATTGATAATTAGTTAAAATCAGATTTTATAAGGAAGAGCACCACAAAGATTAAGATTTAAACCATGAAAATTGCAATTATGAATGCATAACTGTGTCACGGGCAAGTCATTAGAGCATTTGTTTTGCAGGACATGGTCTGCAGGTTCAAATACCACTTAGTGTTCCGAATGGTAACAACTTTGCCTTTCACTGATTAGATCAAATAAGATGGAAACTGGTATTTGTTATAAGTTATGCAAGATTTTGCATTTAATCATAACATTATAATTTGATTTAGATATGTATTTTTTGCCATTCCTAAAATTTTCTTAGTTGCACGAGAAATGTTGGACTAACTGTTAGTTCTAAATATGTGTGTTGCCTCATTTTATTTGGATTTGTACACCCTAGTCCAATATAGGTACCTGAAGTCTGCTGGTTTAAAATTGTAGTACACAACAGTTTTTTTTAAGTTATTGTGTCTAAACATGTCAGATCAAGCTATACATATCTGATCACAGATAAGAACATGATCTTATGAAATGCAGGATTAAAATAGTACCCCTGAGTTATTTAAAGTTCCCACCAAAGCTGTTTATCAGATAAAGATATTTTTTATTTGTTTTAATGTTTTTTATTTCACTATTTTTGTTAAATTATCAAAAACACACAAAAATAATTAATGAAGCCTTTCATTAAAGTTAATTTTTTAAACATTTTTTTGATTTAAAAATATTTTTTAAAATTTATTAATTCAAAATTGATTCTAAATTTTTTTAGTCTTGTTTTATAATAAACTGCTTTTTATTTTTATCATACAAACTTTATCTTTTGCTCAGAAAATATTTTGTATATCTTATACATACATCTATTTTAACGAAACAGAAAAAAAAAATTATCATAAAGCTTTAAGAATACATTCTCAACATCTCATCTCATGTGCCACTCTATAAAAACAGTAAGCTATGTAACTATAGCACAGATGCCAGAAGATCCTAAGTGGTTTATGGAGGAAGGAGAAGAAACATAAATACTGTAGATTGAGATTTTAGTGAGATGTTCCTGCCAATCAAGGAGAGCTAATATTTCAGACAAGCCCAGATAATCATGGCTTGATTTTCTTTCCTTGTTGGGAACTTTAAACAGATTAGTTACTATTTTCATATTCTCTATCTTTATATGCTACATAATATTCTGAAATCAAGAGCATAAAAACTATTATTCATGGAAGTTATATTAAATCTGTGTTAAATAGAAAAGAAAATCACAATTTATGAAGTTTTGCAAATTAATTTATTCATTAGCATGAAAATTAATTTTTCTTTTATTGATCTTTTACTGAAGCTTCCTTTCTTTATTTTTCTTATTTTTTTGAAATTTGAGTATAAACTCTTGATTTTTAATTAGTGATTGGCTTTTGTTAAATGTTATAAAGTTATGTTAAATGTTGATGGTTAAATCATATTCCAGAAATGTCAACTACAGTCATTTTGAGAACATTGAGGTCTGACATTTCTACATTATTTTCTTGTTTAAAACTAAGATTAAAATTTGAATTATGAATATTTTTTCAAGGTTAACTTAAAGAAAATATTATGAGAATAATTATATGTCTTCATTTTTGGCTTATGTAGTTGGAATAAACATTGCAATTTAAAAATATTTTGTTGTTTTATTTGTTAAAGTTACATGCACTAGTGAAATTTTATTTTTACACATATGTTAGGTTTCAACAAGACAATTCCACTTATTCTTTCACTGACTAGAAATATCTTGTTTTTTAAGTCCTTCAAATTAAGTCCTTCTTTCTTTTCATTTATTCTTCCACCCATATGTTTGTTTTGAAAAATATACAGGGTGGCATACATGAATTTAATATATCAATAATTTTCTATCCACTAATCAGATTTGAAACTTTATCAGAATGTAAATAAAACTGAAGGATTTTATTATTCCAAATTTGTGGAGAATTGGCACACACAGCTAAATAGTGCTCTTTGACATGACCTTGATCATCCTCTCAATGCAGTCACAGTACTCTAGAATAGTTTTTTATGCATTTCATGTATTATCTCTGCAAAAGCACTTCTGATCTGCTCCGTTAGTTCTATAATGGTTGTTGGTCATATTATGTATACTTTTGAATTCACAAAGCTCCACAGAAAGTTCATTAATTAGACTCAATAGTTTTATCTAATCAATTAAAGTTTCAATTAATTCAGTTGTGAAGAAAGGGAAAAAATATTAAAGTTTTAAATCCAGTGCGTTAAATGTGCAACTACTTGAACATTAAGAGATTGGTCTGCAAAATATTATTTTTCAAACATTGAAAACAAAATTTGTAGATCAACCTAATAATACGCATAGTCTACTAGGGGAAGCCACTTGGGACAATGGTTAGGTGCTCAGACTCGAGAAACATAGCATGTTAGTTTGAATCTAGTTGTTCTATCACATTCACCTTTGAACCAATACCCTTGGGAAAGGTATGTGGTCCTATTTCTCTCCAGCTATGAATTAAGTAGTTTCTTTCTTAACTCGGATATACATGTTTGTCATGGGACCACCTGTGAATTCCAAATTCCCTTAAAAACTCACAATATAAATTTGTGTGTATTGAATGGTTGGAGCTGGCTCAACCTGAACACCGAATAAGCTGATGCACACACATACAAACACATATAGTCTATGTTGCACATATTTGATGGGTATACATGAGTTTCCTATGAAAGATTGTTGTCAATTTTTAGATATAACCTGTCTTCAGCATTTTTGCTAATTATTATGAGAAGCTTCATACTTCTGGAATTCTGTGTTATGTGTTCTTTCATGAGTCAATGTTTGAATGCATCTTAATTATTTCCATTCAAGTGCTTAAGTATATTAAAAAGCTTTCAAAGCGAAATCTATATTTAAAAAACAACACACTTTATATAAGGACCCACTAGTATACAGTTTAGTCTTATAGGTAATATCATAATTAGTGTATAATTAACCCATACCTATTATTCAAATTTCTCATTGGTCATCAAGGCATTTAGAATGTATATATAAATTTTGATATCCAAAGAAAGAGTCATTGCCTGTTGAATTATAAAATAAATAAAAATTTCACAAGCAGCCAAACTAGAACAATGTACAATTTTATTTAGCTTATCATAGAATTTGCTTCTAACAATGGTGCACATTAATTCTGTTTATTTCAAATTTATTATTGCATGAAATACAGTTACATCGTGCTCCAGATAATTTCACATTACATGTAATTTCCAGAATTAGGCAGAAACTTTGTTATCAGCATAAATGAGTTTTTAAAAATTGAAAAGTTTGAAAACCTTTCTGCCATTCTGAAATTCAAAAGATCACAATGACTTAAAGTTTAATGTCCTTTTTTTTGTTTTTAATAAAAGCAACATAAAATTATAAATGAATGATTGTCTTAACTGCCCGTTCAATAAGAATATCATTGTCTGTATTGTATTTTTGATTCCAATTTGATACATTGCAATGATTATCAAGGTAGTTTTACAACCAAAGAATAGTGAATGTGATCACATATCAAATTTCTAAACAAATGCATTTTGGTTACTTATTAAGAAATAGAATATGCAATAAAAATTCGACATAGATGTAATCAACTGGATTATCAGAAGAAAGTGAATCTAAGGAAATTTAACTTTTTTTGTGCATTATTTTAATACAAACTGATGCTCAGATATTCTAACTCATAACCCCAGGAATCATTCTAAAAGTTAAATGCATCATTTATATTTATAGTGATTCAAAATTTTCTATGGATTCATCAAAGGTGTTCAATTTATTTGCAGTTCCTTATTAAAGTTCTAGACTCTATGCAAACACATAAAGGATTGATTTGTAAAAATAGAAAATAAATTTGTGTTAATTCTAACTTGATAATTTTTGTTGTTGTTAGGAATTGCATTGTTGAGCTCTTGAAAATGACAATGAAAATACCAGAAGAAAAGTACAAAACATCCTATTTTGCTTTTGTTTTATTAACTGCCAATATTTTAATGTTTAACATTTTTGTTTATGTATATGCATTATGCATTTTTTTCTTTACATTTCTTACCATGCTGCTCTGACAGCAAAAAACTTCCTAAGTTCTACTTGTTTGAGGTTAGTCTGTCGGCTTCCATTCCATTTACTACAGTGGTACCAGTATGTCCAGAGATAGCTGTATTAGCTGCACAAGTAGAAGTTAGGGCAGATATTTTTTACATACTTATCTCTCACTCCTGCTACATTTTGTGGACAGCTGCTTCTACTGACATAATTTTTGCTTCTGCTCCTTTGTTGTTGATGATAGACAATCCACTGTGCACCAATCGTCAATGGGAACATTCAATCTGCCTCTAGTGAGTGGTACTCATGCTTCACCTTGCAAAGCTCACATATTTTCTCTTTCTCTCTCCAGTGCCATAATTTCTTTTATCCTCTTTATTCTTTGCATTGTAAACTTGTTTATTTTTGCTTTTCTTCTTTTATCTTTTTTTTCCTTACCATTTTTTAAAATTTTTTACTAGTTTGCTTTTTCATTTTTCCATGTCAGTTTATTTCTCTTCCTGTTATTATGTCTCGTCTTGATTCTCAATCTTTATAGATTGAATTTTAAAATATAGTTTTATACAAAGTTAAAATCTATTCTTTTTAATAAAAACAATAAAATTTTAATCAACAATTAAAGCCAATAATTAATTACTTGATCAAGATTATTTTCTTGGCTATCATATTGAATCAATCAAAATTTGAAATAATCTTTGATTTACTGAAATACTCTTATTCTAACAATACTTTTCTTTGTTTGTCACTGTCTCTGACAGAAATCTATTTTTATTGAATCTTGTTTATTTTTGGGTTATTTTTTCTGGGTTATTTTGCATTAATGAAAATTATGATAATAAAAATAATTAAACTGCATCGATACAATTTAATAAATCTATTTAAGATTTATTTTTTTGGCTATTTTTAAGTCATTATAACTTTTCAAGTTTATCAAAAAGTTTTATCATTTTAATTGAACTAAATGTCTCATATAATATAGTAGCTTTCATTTTATACATATTTTTTTACTTTTGTAGGTTATTTACTTTATTCAGATATTGGCTATTTTATTATTCTAGAATTAACATTAATTTTGGTAGTTTAATGTAGGCATAGAAAGTTTTTTTTTATTCCTTGATCTGACTTTGTGTAACAGAATGTGACCGGGGCATGAAAAAAAAAAATGAATAGATAAATTCAAGGTTGGAAAAGTTTTTTTTTCTAAAGAGAAAATGGATAAAAAGATAAATGAATAGATTTCTCCTTTTTGTGTGACAGAAACGTGTGAAAAAAGAAAGAAAGGGTAAATGAGTTGGCCGGAATGACTTCATGTGACCGAGGCATGAAGAGAAAAGAAAAAGGATAAAATAAATTCAAGGTTTGAAAAGTTTTTTTTCTAAAGAGAAAATGGAAAAAAAAGCTTGCTTTTTTGGCATAAAAGTATTGTTTCAATGGTCCAAATTTTGAATTATTTACTAAAGTTTAGCATCTTTTTGTTTCGATATTAGCAACCTATTATAATAATCTAAAAAAAAAAGGTAAAATGCAGACTTTTATTCCGTTTTAGGTTTTTAGAGCAGAAAAAAAAATCCTTGCCGGGCATCTTTAAGGAAGCTGACGAAAAGGATAGTCCATGTAGCTATTCAAAAGCCAACACAGACCCAACAGGCTCTCTGTTTAAATTAATCAAATAGTTGACCTCATATCACATATGTGCCTATGAAACTTGATGAGCGAATTCCATAAAAAATTAATACAACTGAATTCTACTTCATAAAATTTAAGAAATTTTTCTTGATTTTATACACAATATTTACAAAAAAAATCCCTCCCATCACTTTTACAGGCCATTAAAAGTAACATTTTGTCAGTGACAAGGCAGTCTTTTCTGGTTAAAGTGCTAATATCTTAAAGGAAACTCTAGCACAAGTATACCAACATACACACATAGATACATCACAATTTCCTCAAGAATCAGCCTTTGAAAACCATTTTGTCTACAGATTCTAATTCTAAAAGATTTGTGAAGAAAATGTATTTAGAAATATTTCAATTTTTATTAAATTTGTCAGAAGTTCCAACGCGAATTTTTTCTGAAATGAATTTCGAAATTAAAATATATGTTTGCGTGGAAGACTTCATCTATGGTGGTTTTTCTTTTTTTTCCCCTCATATTTTTCAAATAAATACATCTTGTTTATTCTGTTATTTATTAGAAAAACTACTTTCATTATTTTTTCCATCAATTTCTTTCTTTGTTTCTTTTACTTAAAAAAAAAATGTATGAATGTTTTGGTTTAATACATGAGTATACTTGGGTTTCATATCGAAGACATTTAATGCTTCTAGTCTTGTCGAAGGGAAAATAAAAAGGGAAAGAAGATTATCGTAGGTGAGAGGCGCGTGGAAAAGAGGAGTCGAACATAGAACCGTTTGAGAAGATGGGTCGATGGAGTGTCACTTATGGAAAAGATGGGTGGAGGAAAGAAAAGATTGCTAAAGTAAGAGGGAAAGAGGCATAGAGGATGATAAGAGGATGGAGGGTGGCATATTGAAGAGTTGCGGGAGAGATGGGTATGGAAAGAGATGCCAGAAAAGTTACCACTGGGATTAATAGCCAAGCGTTCGTTGCGACGTCGCTTTTTGATCCTTCGATGTCGGCTCATCCTATCATTACGAAGCAGTATTCCCCAAGCGTTGGATTGTTCACCCACTGACAGGGAACCTGAGCTGGGTTTAGACCGTCGTGAGACAGGTTAGTTTTATTCTACCGATCGGCATGTGTTAATCATCGGCCGTGGTCATGGCCATCATGGCCGTACGAGAGGAACTGAGGAATCGGAGTTCGCGTGCTCGTTTGAACGAGTGGCAGTATCATGTTGCCTCAGCGCGCTAACTGTGACCAGTGGTGTCATGGTATTACGAAAGGCATTTCTCTTCATTCCGATGGAGCCTGCAAAATCGGTTGTCGTCGCCAGCGGCATTTATTTTGGACGATTTTGCACGGGTGCGTTTATCGGCACGTGCCTTCACGGAGAGGTGCGTGGGTGTCAGGCGATTCTTTTTGCTTCGCGTGTCACACTATTTATGCCAATTGCTAATGTTGCACATTCATGAGATTTTAATAAGAACATAATACTTAATAAAACCATCAATTATGGCAATAAATATTGTCGCTTTGAATAAAACGACCATTTGTAATTGATCAGACTTTGGAACAAAGCAAATTTCACCTGGGAAAATTTACGAAGCAATTTCTTAAGATTTACACAATTTAGAAAAAATATTACGTCCAGCGCTTTTACAGATCATTTAAAGTGATTTTTCCGACGACAAAGCATTTTATATGTTTTAGAATCTTTCGGAGAACATCTTCTTAGTACAGTAAACGGACTTTTCACAGTATGATCAGGAAAAACTTTAGCCTTTGGATAAAAAGTAGGGCACAACAAATATACTTATATGATTTTTTTCCCCAGATGATACTTAAATATCCTTTGATTACCCCTAGTAAATCCATAACTATGGCAAATACAGTTGATACGATCGGAAAATGCACATACAAATCGAAAGACAAAAGATTTTACAGATCCTAGAAGAAGAGTAGTATTGCAGATACTTCTTCAGAGATCAACAGTTCGTACGTGAAAAAAAGTGCGATTAAAGATGATTTTGCTACAAGATTTGGCATCAGAAGACATATTGTTGGTAGAATTTGAAAAAGAGGATTCGATATTTTGTCCAATATATTGGTGTGATGTAAATGTTTTTCAAAAGTTTATAATTTTCTTAGTTTACTTTGGAATTCATAAAATTCCTAACAGAATTCATATAATGCCTCACTGTAATTTGATTGTAATTTTGTAATTCTTTGTTGCTTCCAATATTTATTTCCCTATTTTGCTCAACTTACCACTCATTAGGTTACAAAAAGACTGAATACTAATTCACTGTTATAAGTGGGTTCGTTTACCTTCATATGAAAACAAAAACATGATGCTTACTCATCATTTATTGTTTTGTTTTAAAGCCAGGGGATTCCTTGTATAGGAAAATAAAATTCTCCAGCTGCAGCATTTACTAATAACTCAGATATAGAAATTAAGAATTAATAACTTCAATAAATTCACAATGTGTGTTTCCTTAAAGACGTTCCTCGTGCTTTTGAGTCTGTTTTTTTTTAAATCTAGTTATTACAATATTTTAAGCTTTCTAGGAAATTTATTTAGTTTTTGTTTTTCCTTGGTCGAGTTTAATATTTCAGAATATTTTGAGTTCTTAGTGGTTTTTATTTTATTTTATTTATTTTTTATTTCAATGAATGCAACCTTGGAATAGATAGCGAATTCTTAAATAGAAATAAAATAAAACGAAATTGAAAGAAAGTGAACCAAACTAGAATTGAGTGACATATATTGATAAACATAGTTGGAGAAATATATTTCCCCGACCAAGGTCACTTTCTGTCAAGAATCGAATTGCGCTTTTGAGGCAAAGAGAATCACGTATAAGAAGGAAGAGTTTGTCACACATACATTTTGATTTATATATACACACACACACACACACACACACATAGATCGG
>JAYKTE010248545.1:0-11873 GCA_036873565.1 Xipholeptos notoides | reverse complement strand
AAAAAAGAAAAAAAAAGGAAGAAAACCCAATTTATTGGGGGGGGGGGTCACCAGTCTTCAGGTCCACCAAATATTTTTCTTGAAGATTTGTGTGCTGAATGAACCTGTTTATGGAGCAATCAATCCTTTCCCCTCTAAACCCCCACTTGATACTAATGATGTGTATAAAAAAATCAACCCTAACCCAACCCCTAATTCCAACCCTAAGTTTAAGCGTGAAATCATACCAGTTGAAGAAAATATATTTTACTTGTTGATTTTGGTGTGCTGAAAAAGAATCTACTAAACGTTTTCGGTACAATCCCACTTCACTTCCTCCTTCTAACCCTAACTTAATACTAATGATTGATTTCCGAACTCAAATTTCATCCCACATACAGAATGTAATCCCTTGAAAAAACATTAATGTCTCAGGAAGAATTACTTTGGCCTAGAAAAGAAATACAAGGTGTTGTGATGTGCCTAAGGATTTCTGTAAATATAACCCGGCGGACTGCCCGTTGAAAATGGCCGAAAGTTAATTTGCCGGTGATAATAAGAAACTTGTCCCCACTCGAAAAATTGAATCTTCTGCTAATTGTGGGTTCTGCTAAATTACATTTTAATACTATTTTTTTAGGGTTCTATCTAAAAGCTAAATGGAAAAATTAAAAATACTTATTAATGAAAAATAAAAGGTTTGGTTTATGTAAAAATTTAAAATATCTATTAATGATCAACAAGATAATTAATTAAATTTAATTTTGTGAGCAGAAAAACTATTTATAATTTTAATTGCAACAAAATGCAATTTAACAAAACTCACAACCAGCAGAAGATTCAATTTCAGTCCTGGTTACATTTACCAGGATTTCAAAGAGCATGTGAGTATCTTTCTTAATAATTTCATGCTCAAACTTTACCAATACCAAATTTTCCATTTTAGTATTTGTAATGTATCGAGTGGAGAGTCTGCCATTGATTAGAAATTGTTTTTAACATTAATAAAAATGAAGACAATTGTCCGCAAATTCGATACACAAATTATTTAACCACATCTCCAGGATTTTAAGAAACAATTGAAAATAATTGCTCTTTGGAATCCTTGAGATAAGGATTGATAACTTTTCAACTTGTATATTTATTATGTGGACCAGATTAACCATATTCCTCATCTTTGTTAAATTTTCAAAAAGGCTAAAATTGGCTGAATGTTGTAAATCTAACAAGGACTGATTGTAGCCTGCATAGGCCTAAATAAAAAGTCATTATCTTCAACTTTTTAAAAGTTTTATTTGGTAACTTTTACAAAACATTATTAGATGAAAATTACTTTTCTTGTACATTTCGGTGTGCTTTAAAAGAATCTGCTAACTGTTTCTGTTGCAAATCATCATTTTTCAACTCCCCCTCTTAATACTAAAGATTTGCGACAAAAATCAACCCTAACCCTATTCCTAACTCTAAACCATAATCCCTAATTTACTTGATACTATACTTAATTATTACTAAAGATTTGTGACAAAAATTAAACGTAAACCATTACCCTAAAAATTAAAAGAAAATTTGAAAAATTATCCACTTACATTCTTTTGCCAAATACTGAATGTTTACTTTAACTGCCAGGACACATTCATTGCTTCTTCACCCACTCCAAATTCTTGTGCCAACAAGATGGATTCATTCAGATTTAAAACATTATTTATTTGACTGAAACTAATGGTGAGGAAAGTATTTCCATGATTCCTCTACAAGAATTTCGCTACAGATATATTTCTTCCTTGAAAAAAACCCATAGTACATTGAAATTAGAAAGATTTTAACTATTGTTAGGATTAAACCGGATTAAAAGTTTGCAGTTCCATGAAAGCTTCTGAATTTAACATTGAAAAATATTCTTTATTCATATTTTGTGATGCAATGTGAGCTTGAACTTTAAAGTAAAAGTAAAATTTTTTTAACAGCTGGCCCATTTATCTTGTATTATTGTATTTAACGCACACTTTTTACTTTGGTAAAATTATATCTAAAAATTATTTCATGATGTATCATTTGAATTAATTTCATTCAGTTTCAATTTTTTTGATGATGATTTTGTAAAATGATCTATAGAATTTGATCACTAAATTTGATGCATGCATTCCTAATTCATTCAGAGGGGTGCCCGTTTCGGTCTGTTCGTTTTCAGATATCCACAATGACAAATTTATTTTATTTGCTTCCATAAAGATCTCATTGGTTGAAAACCAAAATAGTTTCTCTTTTTTTAAAAACTAAAATGGAATAAATGTCTGCATTTTGTCTTTTTCTTTCTAAAAATAAGTATGCAAATATTCTTTTATAAACACTAAGAAGATAAACAAAACTGCCTATAAAATTGCAATTGCATTGTCAACGTAATGCCAACTTATTTGATGTTAACATTGATACAAACAGTTGTATTAGTTTACAGATTTATTTGTACTGATTTGTTTCCACGGTAAATTTGTACTCCAATATTTTTATTGATAGTTATATAAGATAGTTTTAACAAGTACTAGGGGATTAAATTAATATTATTTACACCTGTTCTAATAGTAAAGTTTAAATGGCAGACCTGGTTTTCAGCATTTTACAATGATCACATGACTTATACACCTAACTTCTTAAACATTAAATAAAGATCAATTTTCTTTGTTCAAATTAGAAAAAGTGTTCATCATTTGCAAATTCTATTTTTGCTTAAATAAAATGCCCTTTAATTTCAAATTTAGCAAATGAACAAATGAACAAATTTTTCATTTTGAATAAAATGAATATTTTTTTAAATTTCTAATTTTTGAGGATTTTTGAAATTATTTCACAGGTTTGGTATGTGTATCACAAGATTGTTTATAGTTGCAAGATGCTGAAAACCAGGCTTGTCTTTAGATAAATTAACAGAGTAAAATGCAAATCTAACATTTTGTTATGTCTAGAAAAACATTCTGAAATTTTCCCTGTGGAAATTTTTTCCAATTATCAACCAATAGGAAATTTTGTTTTTTTTAGGAAAAAAAAGAAAACTGTGCTCAAGTTGTGAACATTAGTTAAAATGATTTTCCTTTTATATTTGAAAAATGAATAGAAAATAAATGAAAGTGTTCTTGTGTTTGAAGTTCAAGTTATTTACGTGCAAAATGACCCTTACAAAATTCATCTACCAAACAAACTGATCTAATGGCTTCCAGTCATTGTTAACCATGAAAATTGGCTTCATTTATTCTGAAAGGGACACCAGAAAACCAAAGGTTATGGCACTATTTATTTATGGGACAATGAGGATTAGCTAAGTGGAGTGAACTCTAATAATATTCGAATTTGATCACTTCACCTTTAGTCTTGGTCATGAATTGTGGGTCTTGAGGCAATTTTTATGAAAATAAGAGTTCAATCTTTGTAAAAAATATAAGAAAAACTTTATCACTCATAATCTTCAAGGAGATTCCATAGAATTATATATTTTTAAATACAATGGAACCAACAAGATTCTCTTGATCCTTCAAATGATGTGCTATCTTTAATGGGAATGATCAAGTAAAGAAAGGTAAGCCTACATTTATTCAACCTCATCTAAGTGTACTCTGCCCCATCTGAATGTACTTGACCCCATCCAATTTTACTCAACCCTATCTTAATACAAAAGAGAAAAGAAATGTATTAGCAATATTTGTTAACTGGGTTGGAAACAAAGAATCAATAAATTAGAAATATGTTGGAATATCAGAAAATGAATTTATATAATGGAGATATTATTCTGGCAATTTATTAAATATATATACGGTTACTGCTAGGTGCTGCCACAGAAATGGCTATTTTTGGATACCCATAGTTTAAACTTGTGCTAAAAATAAAAAATATGAATGAAAAGTATGTTGGTCTTTAGTATAAAATAAAGAGTAATGATAAAGAAAAATCTTGTGTAAAAATTATTTATTAATTTTTTCAAAATTCTCTTGAAAATCAATTTTTTACTCGATTTAAAATTTTGTTGAAAATGAAATAAAACTAGTCTAGCATTTTTCTCCCCCTACACTAGTTATATTTTAAAAGGTTTTGATAAAAATACTTGATTCTTTTAAAATTTATAAATAAACACTGAAATGTTTTGGATAAAATTTGGTGATTTGATGATATTTAGGAATTAGAAAATATAGTTGTTTTGATACATTGTCCAAATTCTCCAGAAATTTTCTCCAAGGAGTTGATCTGATTATGATTAAAAAGTTTGTGTGCAGCTTTCTAACCATAGGTAGGATTTTATACAATTCTTGACCGAATGAAAAGGTTAACTTCTGATATAGACTTAGATACCTTGTCAGCAAGTATGAGGAAAACAAAGAGATCTTTTGAAAGGTCACAAAGAAGATTGTCTACATGCGTACTCAAAGAAGGGAATGAATGTCAAAGGGATGGTATTGGATGGGAGGGGAGAGAGAGAAAGAGATTGGAATATGACATTTTTTCCTTTCTTTATCTAAACTTTACCCTTTTTAAAATGCATTAGATTGTAAATAGTAAAAATATAGTTTTGTGAAAATAAAAAGGGTTAAACACTATCATTTAATGTTGATACCTGTTTTATTTGAATCTATTAAATTTGATTTTTTTATCGATTATACAACTTAGAATATCTTGAGTTTGGTTGATCTCTTGTTGAAGTAGACCCTGAAGTCTTGCATTCAATTGCCTATATCTTGATTTAAAAGAGATGATAGAAAAAATAGGTGAAGGGACAAACAGAGGAGAATGTTTTGTGATATAGTGTTATGCAATTTCCATTCAATACAGATTTTCCTTTCTTATTTGTAAAAATCAGCATTTGCTTTCGTCTTGACTTGGAGTTTTGGAATGTTCACTCACAATGGAAAATGTTTTTTTCCTATGTCAAAAGCGATCTATTCAATCCTCACTAAACAGTATAGAAAGCATTTATTTGGAAGTTCTTGGTGTCATTTTTTTTTTAAGATTTATTTTTTCAATCTGAGATTTTGTTTGTGAAGCAGTATTCAGAAAATCCTTTAGACATGTAAAATCCATTGATAGACTAAGAAATGAACTTTCAATCAATATTCAAACATATCAAAATTCTTTAAAAAAAATATTCCCAGTTTATATAACTTGCTGAATGACTTGGATGTGGTTTAACCTATTTAGTATATACATTCGAAAACAATCTCAAAAAGATCATGTATTAATGGTAAGAAGTTTAGTCTGGTAGAATTAAATCCAGATTATAAAATGATTATTTCTGTTCATTCAGACAAATTGTTCAGATATTAGAAAATTTATTAAAATTTATTCAAAACAAAGTTTCATGCCCCACACATATAGGAGCATGTCCTCAGGGTTGTTGCTCCCACATCACTGGAAGTTTTGGGTCTAAACCACAGACTTCATTGATGGGTGACTCTACCGAATGTGATCACTATTCAGTCCACACCTTGAGTAAAATTTGCTACTCATGCCTTGTTTAATTAATTTGAAAAGTGAAAAAAAAAACAGTAATTTATTCAGTCTACCTCCTGGGTTATCTCATGTCATCAATCAGGTGTGATTGGTTGTAGAGAAGTACATGGAGAGTGGGGGGAACAACATATTTATCAAATAGATAAAAAAAGACTTCTTGTTGTCATGCCGGCTCTTCAAACCATTTTTTTTCCTTTTTTTAATTTGATTTTTTTTTTCTGAATTCATTTCTTTTCTTTACCATTTTTGAAATCCTCTCCAATGAACAAAAATCAGTGTTTACATTAGCAACAGAAAAAAGAAATTGAATATCTGGATAATAGAAAGTGAGTTCAAAATCTGGGAAGAGTTTATCATTATGTATTAATTGTTAATCTAACCCCTATTTTAGAGCCATTTATTTGAGAAATGCTGTTGTATTGGTCAGTAGTGCTCAAGTTATTAATTATTTTCTTAATGTCTTCCTAATCTTATCCAAAAAGACTTAATCCGTCATTCCTATATTTATAAATGGACTATCTCTCGAGAAAATTAATTGAGATTGTATTGTGTATGTTAAGCATATAAAATGTTTAGACTTGGTATTATTGTTGCTATAAAAAGACTTTCCGTGAGTTGGCTCAAAAGAAAGGTTACTTGTTATCTAGTTTTATCTAGCAGACCTTTTTTCTTAACATTATTACAGTGTTCTCTTTTCCTGTCACTGATTGCTGTGTGTCTTTAACATAAAAATCTGATTAAATGATTTAGATAAATTGTTGAAAAATATTCATTCATCATAGCAGTGTTTAGTCCAAACAGGACTTGTTGGTTGTAGTGGTATTAGAATCAACTTATCTAAAGCAAAAACAGTGTGAAAAATAGCTCTTTTTGCTCTTGCCAACCATAGTGGCAAGTGTCAGCTGAATCTTCTAAGTTTGGCTAACAATTGTTGGAAGTCTAAGATGTGGATGTATCCATCCAGGAAATGCAATATTGGCTTTGCTCCATCATGCTTTCTTTCCAGCCAGTGTTTGTATGATAATAGAGTGTCTATCTTTGAATTTGGCCGCAAACTTACTTTAAATGTTGGCATTATATTGGCTTATGTCATCTACTTTGTTTTGCATATCTCCACATATTCAAACATTGCTTGTTTTTATTGAACATTGATCAGAATTGCTCTTCTTTTCTTCCAGTCTCTCTCTCTCATTGTAATTACTGCATTAACTTTCTTTTATATGAATAATCTAGTTTAATTTGTAGAAATGCACCACTAAGCAAATTGGCTCTTTACTGGTCAATAAATTTGCTTAATCAATTGATAATTACCTATAATGTAATTATGTATTAAGATTTTTATTAATTTATGATTGATGCAGTATTGATAGAGAAATTTACTTTTAGTTGCCATGCTGCTGAAGTTTTGAAAAAAAATTATTTTCTGGTGTCAAGAATTGTGCAAAATAAATGGGACAAGTGTGTAATTTTAGAAGGAAAATCTTGAGTGTAGGGCAATTCTTGTTTGTGACAAAATCCTAGTTGGAAAATTATAAGATGAAAACTCTTTATGATTGAAAAGAAAAATAGTCCAAATTTATGAATATCTGTTTCAGGTATGTACTTGTCAAAGGTAAAAAAGGGTTAGACACAGTGTAGTAGTAATCCAAGGCAAAAAAAACGTAGTAGTAGGGTTAGTTAATTATAATTATCCCCAGGTTAAAATTCACAAAAAGCAGATTTACTTCCTTCCAAGTAAAGCAGTAAGAAAATAATTAAGAAATTTAGTTAAATCAAAGGGCATTAAATAATATACATGATAATAATTCTGGTTTTTGATTGGCTCATTGCCCTCATCGCTTGGAATCCCTGTATATCCTTATATCTGGGAAGGGCCGAGTTACTTCCTTTGATTAAAGCGGTAAGAAAATCACTTATTCATTGAATAATGGATGCCCAACTTGAATGAATTTCTGAGATGAGGTTTGATAATTTGTATTGTTGATATTATTAGTGTCTCCCATCTTCATCCTTATGTCAAATTCCATTAGACATACCTTTGCATTATGGCCTTCTTGTTATGTTATCATAGTAAAAAAAACAAATAATCCAATTAGTCTTATTTTTATTAATAGTAAGTTCACACACAGGAATTCATGCAAATAGATTAGCCTACTCTGAATAGTTGACTGGCTTTTGTACTAATAGAATCAACATTTACATCATGTTATTAGTGTAGAATTTTGGGATGAGCCAATAATTATGATGCCACATCTAACCACATTCAATGATTTGTAAGTCGTTAAACACAATCAAACCAAACTAACCAGTTATTCTCTGATTGGGAGAAACTGAAAATATATTCTACTTGACCATTATGACTTTAAAAAATTCATAAAGCATTTCATTATGGAAACAAAATCTCTAAAACTAAAGTTGTGTGTCTGTCACCACTTTGAATTTTCCTCTCTTCTTCAAAATGCTTAGGCCTAGATTAACCAAACACAAACCAAGAGTAGATCAATATCCAAAGTTTGATATTGTGATGGGGATTCATTTATCCGACAATGGCAAAGTTATGGAACAATGGCATTTAAAGGTAAGCAGAAATGCATGTATTCATACTTTACCAGTTTCAGATGCGATGAACGGCTTAAACTTGTTTTGTTTATGATAGTCTGGTCTTCATTCTCCTGCATAAACCATAACTTGTTTTGCATAATTCAGACAAAAAAGTTTGTTGTGATCACTTGTAAACAGATTTAGATAAAAGAATGTAGAAATATTTTTGTCATCTTGGGTCTCATGTGCATCGCTGTTAAAGTTATACTGCCACTTAATTCATGACTCTCTGCTATGAAAATGCCTGAATAAAGCTAGATTATTCTACAGTATAGTGTAAAAAGTGTCATTGTAAAAAGAACATCTTAATAAAAATTACAGAGATTGCTAACTAGAACTGTATTAAATTCTAATCTTGAATAACTCTCAATACACTGTTAAATTGGATTATGAAATTTTACCAAAATGAATCAAATAACCTATCTTGTGAAAACCTAACTTCACAGGATAAAGGACACAAGTCAAGCTAAGTTGTATAGATATTCACATATACATAGGAAAAACACTTAATACAACTACATGCATTACAGATAAATATGGCAATGGCATAGACATCATGACTCTAGTTTCAGTGATTGTTACTAAAAAAGAGTGCTCCCCACCGAGCCCTTAAAAACTATTAGAAATAAATATCCACTTACCATTGTGTGTGAGAGAGAGAAAAAACAACTAGGAAAAGCTAGGAATAAAATATCAAACAGTAAAGAGATAATTGATCAAAGGTAAACTAAAAAACTATAGAAGATAATAATGCAAAAGTTTTTCTTCCTTTATTTATTTTATTTAATTTTTTTTAGGAAAGGTGAAATTAAAATCTACCACTACTATTTATTTGTTAAGACATTATCAAGAGGTTTAATTAACTAGTCTAAAACCCCTTTAAGCAGGACTTGATTTCAACTCATGATTAGGGCCGTGACAAAATACTTTTATTAAAGAATATTCTTGCCACAGCCCTAATAACTAGGACTATTCACAACCATAGTAATGATATATCTGCAAGTATTTGATTTGGTTTAGAAATGTTAAGTAGAGCAAAATAAGAACACTTTCATTGCATAATCTTAGTCATTTCACTATGCTCTGTTTTAAATCTTCTTTTATCTTGGGTTTTATGATCTGTTTATTATTATTTGTTATAGGAAAATATGTATATAATTTAAAAAAAGGAAGCAGATGTAAATTTACATATACATTGATAATTCAATCTATATGCATTTTTAGACTGATGAGAATGCCAGGGAAACCCTTTTGGGTACTTCTACTCTAATCCACACACATGCACTTATATATATGTATGAAATTGACTTGTGAAAACAGTTTTTCATAGAAATTGTTGAAAAACCGAATCCTCTAGTTATTTAATCAAAATTTATTAAAATTATTTATGTAACTTTTTACTTTATTTCTTTAATTTTTGGCTCAGTATTTCAAATATTACTTATTATATTTATTGTATACATACATATGTGTATACGTCTGTGTGTGTGTGAGAGAGAGAGAGAGAGAGAGAGAATGAATACTGAGTCCAAAGACGTTAGTTTTATCTTAATTCAAATTCAATGGGAGTAAGGAATTTTTCAGGTAGGCCAAACACATTGAAAAAATAATAATTATTGTATTCATCTAGAAATCTTAATGTGAAGAATCAACAGAATCATATCTATGTCTCTTAAAAACTAAGAATGTACTAATAAGCAAGTACTAATAACCTGACATCACTTGGGTACAGTTTTGATCCTGACTAGAGGAAAGCTGTTTGGTTGGCCATTTTTACTTCCCTAGGCAATGCAATGGTCGTACAAACTACATGTAGACCTCACTTTTTTCTTAGAAACCCAGGTTCCTTGAGTTTACAAATGGCTTTTTCTCTGGGCTGCGATCTTTGTGGCTTTTTGTTCAGCTTGCATCATGGTTGTTGCAGGTTAGGTTGGTCTTTTAGTAGACATTTGGGATAGCAACCGAAAAAGAACACACAAACAGGTGCTCAACTGAACTGAATTATTTTATTACATATTAACTAACCCCAACACAAATAAATGATCTTCAAAGCTGTATTAATAATAAATTGCTATTGGGTGACTTGCTCCAATTCCATCATTAACTGCATTTCTTTAACTAGTTGCTGAACTCACAACAAAGCCACCATGCTGTTATAAGGCACTGATTACATCTCACCTTCACTCACTCATTCTACCCAAAGATATCAGCCTTGGAACAGAACAGCAGCTATTATCTAACAAATGAATAATTTATAATTTTATTTTCTCCCTGTTTATTTCTTCAAAATTTCTAATTGTAATTGTCTTTAGATTTTATGGTTTTGTACCTTCTTTCTTTCATATTTTTAAATCAGCTTCAGAAGCTTTATGCAGTTATCTCCAGGAATCATTTGTCTTACTTTTATATAGTGAAATACTGATTTGTTTAGACTATATTTGTCTCTGTAAAAATGTGATGTCAAGCTGTGGCAAGTTTCTAATTCAGGACTTGTCAGCCTTTTGCTGGTATGGAATTTCTAGCAGTTTATTTTCCTATAGATCACAAAGACATTTATTTTTCTTTATAGATTTTTTTTAACCTGTGGAAGTTCAGCTGCTTGCTTTTGCTATTTAGAAATAAAGCACAGCACAACTTTTCAAGTATTTTAAGAAATCAAAGAAAAATATCTTTTTTCTTTACTTAATAATTGTCCTGTAGTTTTGTTTGTGTTTTATGACCTATCAACCTCTAAAGGGTCTTTAAGGCCAGAAATATTGTTTTTTTCTCTTTTAAACCCAGTTTGATCTTTTCAACTTCAAAATAGACTTAATTTCAAGTCAAAGAATTAATCAACTTCAAAATGGAAAACAACTTGTTTGATTATTTCTAATTTTGAAGTTGATTAATGCATTTTGAAATTAATTCTTTTACTTGAAGTCCATTTTAAGTTGATTGTTATCATTTTGAAGTTGAAATGGCATAGTTTATAGGGAATATCAGAATTTTCCACCTTCATACTTCTAGTTGATTTTAAAATTGTTTGTCTTCAAATTTCTTTTAAGTAAAAAAGCTTAGATTCTTTCAAATATTCTATGATCTGATGTGGTTGTATTTCTGACTTCCTTTAATAGTCTTAAGTTATAATTAAAACTAATTTTGTTTACATTCACATTGGTATTACAGTTGTACAAAACCAAGGCATACTTTTTGTTAAATGAAAAATTTTTAGAGTTTATTTTGAAATTTATGTAACATCCAATTGTTAGATTACAAACAAGGACAATGTTTTAGTCATTAGACCAAAAATATTGCCTCAGAAACTTTTTATTCAGTGTATAAAAACTGATTCTTCCCATTTTTTAATTACAGTAGAATACTAGTGTTAATCTGTTACATATTCTTGCCTACAATCATGATCATATTTCCCCTCTTCCCACCTCCTTAAATTATTAGATGTGTATTGATTGTTAATAAACTCACTTCATTGTATTGATCAACTTTTAAATTATTAGATGGGTATTGATCATTAATTAATAAACTCACTTTATTGTATTGATCACCTTTTAAATTATTAGATGTGTATTGATCGTTAATAATCAACTTTTGAATTATTAGATGTGTATTGATCGTTAATAAACCCACTTCATTGTATTGATCAACTTTTAAATTATTAGATGGGTATTGATCATTAATAAACTCATTTCATTGTATTGATCAACTTTTAAATTATTAGATGTGTATTGATCGTTAATAAACTCATTTCATTGTATTGATCAACTTTTAAATTATTAGATGTGTATTGATCGTTAATAAACTCATTTCAT
>JAYKTE010248544.1:0-21170 GCA_036873565.1 Xipholeptos notoides | reverse complement strand
GTTTATTTTTTGGCTTTCCTTAGATTTTCTATAAATAGAAAATCTAAGGAAAGCCAAAAAATAAACCAGCCAAAACATAGTGCATAAAGTGCACAATTTGCATAATAACTATACAAATACTCTATATTAAAAACTGCACCCTGATGTTTTTTGTGCTGTCAAAATTAAATCTATAAATTTTTTCTTTTTACAGCACAAAAAAACAGTGTTTTGTACCCCAGTCTATCAGTTTGCCTTCATTCATTTTTTTGTTTTGTTAATTAATGAATAAAATAAACTTTTTAAGCAATTACATGTGAAAAAAAGAAGAATGCAATATTTAAAGGTAAAATTTATTAAATCATTAATTAGTCCGCTAATAAAAATCATTACTAATTTATAATTGTTTTTTATAATTTTGCACGTGAACATGGGAAACTATTTTCACTCTTTTAATACACCAATAAAATCTAGTGTTTTCATAGAAAATAGAATAGATTAGGTTTATAAGATACTGACCTTAGAAAGTGAGATACCAAAGTTGGAGGTGATCACTTGTAAACTGTAAGGGCTCAAACGGAATAACCAATATGTAATGAATCCAATAGCAATTCCAATGTATGTTCCATAAAATCTGTTGGCTTTGAGTGGGTTCGGAAAGATGTGGAAAATTAAAACTCCAATAATTAGACAAAATATCAGAGTCTACATTTGGAATTTTTTAAAAAATGAAAGAAAAAAAAAAAAAAAATTAGAATTTTGTAATTTTGTTCTGCTAGTCAATCTCAAACTCTGAACTAGATGACTATATATTTTGTTATATGTTGGTTTGTTTGTTTGTTTATTTGAGATTTACAGCATATTCACCTTTTTAGGTCATTTAATGCCGAGCACAATCATTTCTGGTAAGCGTTAGTTTTTTTCCACACTAAGTTTTTTGAATAGCACAATTTGTGCTATTTAATCCATAGCTGGAAGGAGTGTGAGGATTCATACCTTTCCCAAGGGTATTAGTCGGAATATGAACGCAAATGGAATGACTGGGATTCAAACTCGCGTACTAAGATTCCGAAGTCCGACTGCCTATCCACTAGGCCAAATGGATTTCCCATTACATGTTGGTAGATGTTATTGCCATGGCTATATATATGTGCAGCATATAGAAACAAATGTTTGATATTAATATAAACTAAAAGAAAACCTGTCCATATTTATTTCTTTTGGTTGTCTTTCCTAATGCACTGGACAAATGATCATTATTTGCTTCATAAACATTTCATTTTCTAATCAAACAGAACCATTCGGCATCAGGTTGATGGGATGAGAGTTGCATCCTTTTACAATTAAACCATACACAAGAAATTAAAACAATGTATACAATATTTAATAAAGATGTAGAGATGATTTTATGTCAACAAGAAACTACAGAAAGTATACATTAAAAAATTTAATTTGGTTCTTTTTTGGCTTTGATTTTATTTCTGTCTCTCTTTAAATGCTTTTATTTCAAATATAGATTTCCAGCTCTTTAAAATCTCTCACGTTAACAAATGATAATATTAGTAATAATAAAAGAAATAAATGAATAAGTACTTAAGGAGATTTGAAAACTGTGAACAATCAAACAAATTTTAATCATTCAAGAAAAGTTTCTTTTTAAAAATTTTTCCAAATCAAAACTGTTCATACACAATGTAACTACTGGTTTCTAGTTCATTTATGTTTTCATTTCTGATTATTGAAAAATTGTGTAATGTTATTTTATCTTTGATTATTTGTAAAAATAGCATTAACTCTATTTCTTTATTTCCTTGAATATCTAAAGAAATTATTTTATGCCTTTATGATTGTATATTAGGGTAGGTCGATTTTGGAACAACAAAAAGAATAATTCGGGGAAAGTTGCAAAATAACATCAGAAATTACCCCAAGAAATATTTTTTTCCAAAATTTTGTATTTGTTTGCTAAATCGAATTTAAGGTCCTAGTATATTGTAATTTTAGTCGTAATATTGGTGACACTGGAAATATGTAACCATAAAATTAAAACTGAGACTAAAGGAAAAGAACAATAAAATTACTAAATAATTGATATTTTTAGGTTCATTCTCTATTTTCATATTAAATGAAATGAAACGACCAATGCTGAAATTGTTTGGTTTTCACATAATGTTTCAATCAGATCTGGCAAAATCAAAGATTTTTCAGTGCGTTTTTATTCAAAACCTTTCACACCAAATTAGCAAAAATCCGTTGAAGATTCAGATGTAATTTTTTATACCATTTAATAGGTATAGACAACTTTTGGTGCATTATTCTTTTTGATATTTAAAAAAAAAAAAAAAATCAACGTACCCTATTGTATATGTGTTTTATCCCCCTTTTTTACTTATTTATCTATTTTTCCCATATACTTCAGATGCCAAAATCCCCAAATAATCGTATACAATTTTTTAATTCAGCTTATTGAAAAATATAATCCTTACTCATCACTAGGGCCATGACAATATTCTTTTATTAAATAATATTCTTGTTGTTATTTTCCTCTTTTGTGATTTTACCATTTCTTTTAATTATGTGGTTATTAGTAGAGCCCCTGCTAATAACTACAGAATGAAAAGAAATGGTAAAATCGAAAAACAGTCAAGTAATGACAAGAATATTCTTTAATAAAAGAATATTGTCACAGTCCTAGTCATCACATACTAACAACCTGAACTCATTCAGACACGAGTCTTTGCAATCTATTTGAAATTCTTTATTAATAGAACAAAGATCTTATTACAATAAAAAAAACTATCAAAAGCAAACTTACAGATATAAGTTCATCTTTGGTTGGTAAATCCATATTTTGTAAGGCCTGTTGAGAAAATAGAGGCAACAAAGACTTTTTAAAAATGAACAAATGACATTAAGTAATTAAGTTTGTTTTGTTGGATATTGTGGCATATCAACTCCGGTAGGTCATTTGATGCCAATTTCCTTACATTTTTGCTTTTGTTGGGTATAGTGATATATCCACCCCTGTAGGTCACTTGATGCTAGTTTCTTACATTTTAGCTTGTCTTTTTAGGTTTAGTAGCATATCAACTTTTGTGGGCTATTTAATGCCAGTGAATCAAATTTTGGGATTTAACCACTGAACAAACAGATTTCAAACATACATATTAGTTTTCTGTGAATCACCAAGTAAGTAATAAATACCAGATGATATAAAAAGATAAATTTTCAAAATACATTTAAGAAGTATGTTCAGATGAATTCAGATCATGTTCACAACTGTTGATATAACAAAACTATCGCCAAGTTTTATATAACATTATCTACAGAGGATAAAAATCTTATAAACCACAATGGCTGTTTCATATATTCAAATTCCAGTCAAAACCATTGCATCCACTTTCAGCTGTCTCAGACAGATGAGGCTCGTTAACTCGGGAGAGTAACTCATCTAGGTGAAGAGCAGCACTAATTACAAAAGCCCAGGGATACAATGAGCACATAAAAATGGCCTTGTGCCTAACTTGGGTTGGTGCTCGACCAAGTATATATCATATTAAGATGCTACAAAACTGTTGAGTATGTAAACATAGTTATAATATAATGGGTTTTTATATCCATATCTTTTCTGCTCTTCAGTAAAAAGACACAACAATGTTTTTGTCTGAATCTAGTATTTAAAACTATATTTCTCTATACAGCTGTCATATCTTGTCAAAAATTACCAGGAATATGACTACTAAAAAAAACAACAAAAAACAGTAAAATATGGGCCTTTCTTTATAAGTACCACCATAACCAAACCTTTCAATATCAGTTATAGGTGTACCATGCTACAAGATCAATTTCAGAAAATTGAAGAATTTCAATCCCCTAAAAATCTTTTTCCGAGAAAAACTTTGACACCCTGTCAAACACCTGCACTCTGATCAGGGAAATTCATAAATCGTTTTTTTGTTTGTTTGTTTGTTGGTGTTTTATGGCATATCAATCTTTTTAGGTTATTTAATGCCAAGAACAATCATTTTTAGTAAATATTTTTTGTACACAGCAATATTTTGTCCACAGCAATAAATAAATAAATATATATATTACACCCTCAAAACTTTTCTGGATCCTAACAGTAATCTGGATCACCTCTAAAATTGGATATGTTACCATTTATTCATTTGTTTGGCCAGAGCGGTATTTTTAACAAACCAATTTCAATGGTAAGACATATAGCTTGAGTACAAAAAAAAAAACAACTTATATTTTGTTATTTGTGCATCCTAGTTAGTATTTCCCAAAACTGTTATGCACTATTATTATTAATAATAATAAAAAGACATTTATCAGAATACTCAAATCTGCTTAAATTTGGCAACTCAACATCAAAATTAGTTTTTGGCAAAAGTTAAGAGAGAGATATTTGAATGAGTGTAGAGAACATGAGTTCTATGACATCACATAGGATATGTCATTAAAACATCATTACATAAATCAGCTATATCTGAAAGAGAATTTATTATAACTACTCAATTTGGAAGTATCCGCACAGATGAATGAACGGCTCTCTTATTACAGTAAGGATTTATAACATGTAGCTTTTCTTCATAATTTACTTCTAGATGAAGGATCCGATGTAATAGATTACTTTTCCATCAATAATTATTATTGAAATATATATAGTGATTATGGTGAGGTTTATCTAAAATTTCTAGCATTTGATTTCCTATAATAAACAAACTGTATTATTGATAAATGCAGATGTCTTTTAAAATATCTTTTCCTAAGTTATATATATATATGAGTTTATCTGAATTTTTTTTAGATGAGGCTTGATTAGTGTTACTGAAATATTTGGACATATATTCTTGTCTTGATTATTATATTAATAATGTTTTGGGAAATATAACATCTGGGCATCTCCAGGTGTTAATTGTTAAACTGGCAAGACCAATAGCTCAATCGTTACCAGTGTTGGTTGATATAAGCCCTTAATGGCAATTGGCTGAAAGCTGCAGATTCAACCTTGACTGCTGGCAGAAGTAAATAAAACAACTTAACAGAGTTTAATTATAGTACCCAGTTAATTGATTAGAAACAAGCTACCCACATTAAATGAATAAAAGGTTTAATTTGAAGTTCTGTGAAGGCTTTCAACTTCAACAAGATTCCAGAGATTGACAAGAAACATTTAAAGAAGAGTAAAGGACGCCTGGACTGAAACATGTGTATGTAACAATGAAAATAAGAAATATTAAAATAATCAAAACTATGTAAATTATATACATCAGTATAAATACAGAGACCTTGTAACCATAGAATAAACATTTTTTTTCAGTTACAACCTGAAATTGTTTATACAGGGTTATAACATCAAATACTTCATGCTTGTGCATATGTCATTGATTTAGAAAAATTCTATGAAATAAAAAGTGTTTTCTTTTAATCTTATCTTAAGAACAAATTTATTATAGTTGAAGAGTTATATCCCTTTAGTTATAAACACTAAACGGCACCAAAATCTATTCATATAACAAAGATACACTTGTCTTTGGAGACTTCAGGATATTGTATCCTATTTAGAACAGAGAGCAGTGGAAGAAACTCCTGCATTCAGACTATTGTCATTTCTGACTATATAGAAATCATCATATACCATATATATGGCTACACTTTTCCAGGTATCTAATGCATTCATCTAACAAGATCTAATTCTCTAACTTTATGGAATCTAAATTGATGCAGAACTTTGATATGACAATAATGAAAAAAAGAAAAGCACTCACTCATAGACTGGGGTGATTTGGATTGGAATGCCAGGTTTAATGGTCACAATGAACCAGCAATCAAACTTACCAGGCTAGGCAACCAAGCTTAAATCGAAAATGAGAGTGAGTGTACTTAAATCCTGCAAAGCAAATGAAACCAACTGCATCATTTAGTTATGCTTGCCAATGCATTTTTGTTTTTAAAAATCTGAAGGTATAGTTCAATACATACTCAGCAGCTTATGAATGTTATTAGCTGAAGTACATTTAAATCTCATAAATACATTTAATTTTTGTATAACTGGTGCCTATGAGGATGAATTCAGTTTACTATCCTTAGAACAGCTGTTACAATCAGTGAAAGCAACTGAATAAACTGAGATCTATCAGAAATTTTCAACAATAACCATAACATATCCCAAATGAAAATCATTGCCAAACCAATGCAATTGGTACACAAATTTGACCCATTCATTGAAAGAGTACTTACCTTTTCTAAAATATAACTTGCAATTGATTTCTGTAAATTTTCAAAAGGCGTTTAAAAATACAAAGCTACTCCAAATTGTATTAGATTGTAATGAATACAACAAAAGACAAATACAAGCAAAAGATATTAGTGGTCAATTACTTCTTATTCATATACCTTAATAAATGGTCTTTTCCCACCTCTAGCCAAAACACCTTGATAACAACTGACATGATACAGGTCTCTTACCTGATCAATCTCAAAATTTCTTCCCCTCTTTCTCAGCCAAATACAGAAAGTACCCATTGAAAGGAGGAGGACAATATTAACTTTCTATATCTACTAAAAACTTATAAACCTTTATTTGTGGAAAATAAAATTTGTAAAATAAATCAATTTTTTGTATTTCTTATCAAGCAATACCATAATAAACTCTTTTTTTCTTCCTACCTACAATTTCTCTTCCTACCTACAAATATTAAAATGGTTACCTTTTTAAGCACCAGTATTACAATATCATTAATTCATTCTGACATTATTTGTCTACAAAAAATAATTTAATTCAAAATAACAAAATAATTCTAAGCTACAGTTTAAAAACTATTTTCCTGATTAAGAAATTGTTTTGATTTAATATATAATTTTAAAATAGAAGTTTTTCATAGTAAATATTATTATTAATTTGAGAACTGTTTTTTTTAAGTACATTTTAATTGGTCGTTAACAATCTGGTTTAGTAGATATATCGTTTCTAAATAAATATTAGTAATTTCATGCAAAAAGTATGTAATCAATTATCTTTTCTTTCATCTGATCATGATTTATAAATGATATTTATATGTTGTAATTATACAAGGGAAAAGTGATTAAAACCCAAATCTTGCAGCTGATAAACATGCCACAAGAGAAATTTTCAAAGCAGAAAAAGCAGATGAAAGAACAGGAAAAACTGTAAAAAGTGGTGATTTGGTTGAAAGGAATAAAAAAAAAGGTATGACTGACTGGAGTTGCAACCGAGCTTTCTTCAACCAAAACTTGAAAAACACTTAAAATATACATAATATAGATACTATATTGTAGATATTGAAGATTGCAAAAATTTAAAGATCACTCTTGATTTATAGAATCTATTTTCAAATTAGGAGTAGATAAAATGAAATAGTAAGTAATTACACAAACACTTGAAAGATTGGTATTTTGAAAATAACAGTAGATTGCTATAATCCCAATAGAGAAGTATAAGTATCAATGAGAACATGGGAGTAAATTAATTGGAAGAGAAGGTGTTTATCATTGGAAATGAAAACAAATTTTTTTTTCTGAAGCGAATATATAATGCATAGTAAATTTGAATGTAAAAGGTCAGATAAAGGATTTTTTGGGAAAAAATTGAAAAGTTTTGCAGTAATTTTCTTTCTTGGTCACCATCTGAAATTAAGTAAACCTGGAAAATGGAGAAGGGATGAAATTTTTAGAAGCACTGTACAAACCTTTAACTAATAAAACATATATTTCTACTTTATGGAGTGATATATTTTTGTGATAATATATAATGAAATATGGAACAATAGTATAAAAAATATATATATAAGTAATTATAATAACTTCTGAAATAGAATTCTAAAAAAAAATTAAAAAATGTTTCAATATCAATAAAAACAGACTTAAACCCTTAACTTTTTTGATAAAAATGTTTTGTTTCTAACCATATATTATTAATGCTCATTACGAAAAGGTGAAATTTTTTATGAGATATCTCTCTCTTGATTTCAAAATACAATTTGGGTATAGACGAATTATAAATAGTCATAGTTGGGTTCTAACTTTTCCTCATTAACTTCTCAAAAAGATAATGAGGAAAAGCTAGAAACCTGTATTTTATAAACCTGATACAAAAATAACTTTGTTAAGTATAATGAGTATATTTCTCACCATAATCCAATGTTTATATTATAGTTCTATTTTACACATGATATACTTTCAAAGTAAACTCGCTAATTAAGGTTGTGATTGAACTAAATATAATAAAGAAAAATCTCTTCCATCAGTAATTCTTAAAAAAAAATTATTGAAAAAAGTTACCCCTTAAACTGAAATTTTTAAAAAAATTTAAAATATCTGAAAGTGAGAAAAAATGTGTGTGATGTGTAGAGATAAAATCTAGTCAATCTCCATTACACTGTTTTGTTTTTTTTCAGTAAAAGATGGTATAAAATAATTTGGAATTTTAGCTATATTTACTAAAACCTAGTTCAAGCATTGAACATAAAATAGAACATATTTTTCTAAATCTTAAAAATTCTAGGACAAAGTAATAATTTATTATTGCTTTTATATTCTAATTGCTCTATTCAATATAATGCATGTCAGAAAAGACTACTTGTTCAAAACATGCTAAAAGATGAAAATGACCATTAGCTGGGTATGTTAATCTTATAAATCTTTAATCATATAAAATTTTCCATCTAAATGTTTTTTAAAAACAAATAATTAACTTTAGTTTTTATGAAAACAATTTTGATAACGGGCATTTATTGGCATTTGAAAAAGACATGCAATTATTAAAGCAAATAGTAAAAAGGTTTTAAAATGATTAATTGATTAGTATGAATGTCTAATTTGAATTGAAAATAGTGTTGTATTAAAAATTGTAATGCAGTGACAAAGAAAAGTGATGCGTCAAGCAAATTCTGATAATTTCTATAAAGTAGAAATTTAGTTCAGTTTATTCATGGAATATATACTTGTTATTATTTAGTTAACACCTGTTTCATTAAGAAAAGAAACTAAACTTTTTAAGAACTGACTCTAATTAACAATAATTTGGATATCGCAGGCTGGATCCTGGCCGTAGGTGGAATTACAAAAACTGAGCATAAAGGTTTTGGTTTACACCACTGTGAAGGTTCTTGATAAGTAGCACAAGAAGGCCTGAGAGCACACTGACCAAAATGTTGTTCACATTACAATAAAAATGAAAACTAGTTAGGATAATATATTATTATATTTTTAGAATAATGATTTAAATAATTGCTTGCACTACCCAGTCGTATCATTGATTTAAAAAAAAAGTTGTATTCAAATTAATTGAAATTAACAAATGTTAATTAAAGTATAACGACTAACTGATAACAAAAAGAGAAAAATAGGGAAAAAGAAAGCAAAAAGAAAAAACAAAAAAAACTTACCATTTTTTTTCTTGCAAATAAGTATAGTAAAATAGCTTTTCACAGTTAATATTTTTAAACTGATTCTACCAACAAGTGAAAATTTATAAGATTTACAAATTTTACAAACTGAATTTTGATATCTTTTAGTAAGAAACATTTGAAACATCAAATGTATTTTACATATATTCTTATCAAACAATTTGAGAAATAATAATCAGTAGTCCCCTTTGGCGATTGTGATATGAAACATGACTTTTCTAAAATATCATATATGCTTTTGTCTAACATTAATAAAATTTCAGAATACCATTTTTAACAAAAATTGACTCTTTATTTGTTTACTAATGTAGTTTAATTAAAAAATATTAACTTCATCAGTAAAAAGTAATGATAAAATTGAATTTTTGTCTAAGTGATTGAGCACAGGACTGTGATTTAACACAAGGTCATATTTATGCGCTTCATGACAGGTTTACTCTGTCATTGCAGCTGCCATACTATAGTTTTTCTTTTTAAGATTTTTCTTTTTTAAAGACAGTCTGCCAAGATTCATGCCTTGCATCTGTATGTGTTTTGGAGTCAATGTTGTCTTTTACCTAGATGAATTGCTCTTCTGAGTTAACAAACTCTTAACTGCCTGGAGCAACTGAAAGTAAATGTAATGGTTTCACTGATTTGAACTTAAGCAATAAGTTTTAAAGAATAAAACTACTTGCTCATTACTAAAGTAGAAATAATTTTCTTTTTATTTAGAAGCAATTTTTTTTTTGCAATATCTCTGTATATCACTATTGAAGAACTATCATTGTTTTAGGGATTACATAATATTAATGATTGTTAAATTATAAATTAATAAAATGTTAGAGCATTTAATTATTTGGTGCAAGATTGTAAAACCAAGAGGACTGTTAATCTGATTATAATTTGTTAAATAAAATAGCATTATTAGTATAATTTTCATTACAGAGGACTATAGATGGTAAGATCTGAATTATAGAAACTTATCTAAATTAGGGCAGAAAGATTTATTTAAACTAGGTGCTTAGTACCAGATGTGAAGATAAAAAGAAAATACTGCTTATTCTCTACTTATCAGATTGATAATAATATGATATTTTTCTTTTAGTCTTCAAAGTAAAAGAATAAATCAATAAACATTCATTTTCATTCGTATTGGGTTATCAAGAAAATCCTGAATAATTTTGATTGTTTGGTCTTCATTTTGGTATGACATGCTGGTATCACATACATAACCTGTTGACTACATTTTATTCTAAAAATCAGTATATTTCTTGCCAGCTCTCATTGATTTTAAAATGGATAAACAGAGATTTTTAGCATAGAACTGTTATTTATATAAAAGAATGAAAATGCAATTAAAATCAAAACAATTCATGAAGAACAAGTAGAAATTGCTGTTGGTGAATCAATGGATAACAAAAATTCAAATTTTGGATATTTCACTCATGGAAATGCCCAAGGGTCTTGTAAACATGCTCAAATTTCCAAAGAGTACTCTTCATAAACACACATGGAACTTTCAGGTAAGTCAGTAGTGTAATGTTAGATTTAGCAGAAGTTATGACATCTTTGTGTCACAAGTTTTAAAACTCAGCATGTTGTATAGCAAATTTTTTAGAAAAAAATGTGACCAAGTATCAGAAGAGAAAGAATCAATATCTGTAGTGCCTTGATGGCATTTCTCGTCTAGCCAAATGAAACATCTTCGAAATCTCAGAGTTTTTTATGTGCTGTGTTCATTTGATTGCAACAAAAGAGGCTACTACAATGAACAAAAACCTCCCCAAAGCAACAATCAATACAAAGATGCTCAGAAACATGATAGCTGATACACTGAGGAAGGAGACACTCCCTCCCAACATAGATAGGAAAAAAAAAAGAAAAAGAAAGAAGTACAACATAAGGCAACACTTCAACAACGTTTGTTGATACCCATCTTTCAGTATCATAAATATGGTACAATCTTACACATATAGGTATCTTTAAAAAAACTAAATCTACATAAGATCATTTTAGTGTTAGTACATAGAATACCTTTTTTTACTTTGAGTTGAAAATAATGATAAAATTTGTTGGCATTAGGGCTACATTTTTGATAAACAGTAATGAGCATAAACATCAGAATGGTAGCTAGAAAAATGTTAAACATTGTTTTAAAGCTTGGAGATTATCACTATTTTCCCTAATTATTATAAAGATAAACTAAAATCAAAATTAAAGCACATTGCTTGCTGAATTTAATTTTAAAATTTTATTTAGAACAATATATTACTTATGTATTTGGGTACTTAAAGTAATCAGAGCAATTAAAGTATTACCATATTGATGGAAATGTTATATTCAAACAAAAACTAATGTACACATTTTATTTATATGTAAACAATTATTTTTGGGAACAGTGGCATATCTTTTCTTACACAAATGAATTAGAGTCTTGCATTCTTCAACTGATATTTTTTTCCTTAACTCATCTACATTTCTCGGATTATTTCGTTGACAGATTTCTCTATGTGACATGGAGCATTGAGATGTATAAAAATAAATGGTTTGTTAATTCAAGCTCTTAAATGATGAACAACATAAATCTTTAATTAATGCTTGTACACTTATGTGTTAATTTTATTGTACAGCCTAACAAGAAGTTTAGTAACTCAAAACAAATCATGCCTAATACCATGAGAAAAATATTGTTTGTTTGAATAGTGTCAAATGAACCTTTTAAAATTAGACAAATTAAACTAAATAAGAACTAAATAGATTTGTCACATTTAAAAAAATTATAGCTACCATTTTGATCTTTATGCTTGTTACTGTACATTTGAGGTGCAGTTAAAAGTTTGCATAAAAATAATTTAAGTGATCTTTAAAAGTTTGGGCAATATTGATAAGCTTCATTGTTCTCTATTTTTGAAGATGTAAGTGATATTAATTCATTCATTTTGAATACATTTTTTGTGCAGCATATTTCTAATAAAAATATTGGTTTAAAATGAATCAAAACATTTTCAATATTATTTTGAATATTATTTGTGATGTATTAAAAAAATTCACATTTCAAATCTTTAGTAAAGAGATTAGTTGATTTTAAAGGAATGTTATTCATAATAAACAAAATCTTTTGTAGTCTTAATTTCAATATTGAAATTATTTTCAAGTTAAACTTCAGAAAATGAAAAAATCTGAATTATTAGTTAAGATTTTTTTCTTTTTGAACTAACTTATTTTGATAAATTGAAATCTACGACCCTAAAATTTAGCTATTAGATAATAACAGAAATAAAAAACCAATAAAAATTAGTCACAAATATCTAAAATACAGATTAAAAAGGAGTAATTCAAGTACCACATTGCAAAAATCTTTAAAATGAATCAAATTAAAAAGTACTTTAAAAAAACTGTTTTTTTATTATGATTTTTTATGTTCAAATACTTTAAAATGTTTATAAGAGACAACCAAGTGATAAAATGTTTATATCATTTTAAGGAACAAAAATTGCCAAATATAAGAAAAAAATAACAGAGTTGAATGTATGTTTGAAAATTTTATTGGTCTTTTGTTTTTCTACATTCAAGTTCATAAGAGATTAAGTCTGTGTGTAAATGGATGGGTCAGCCAGAGGTTGATTATTCAGTTTTCGAGTCGGCTTGTGTATGTGCCAAGGCCATTATTAAACTTGTTCACCACCACATAAAAAAAACAACAAGAAAACCACCACCACTACTACTACTACTGTTATCATTGCAAGTACTAAAGTTGGTAATCAGTTGGAACTGGGTTAGTTATATTTTAGTTAAATTGCGTTCATGAGTATAATTTATTTTCAAATGATTGATGAGAAAAAAATCAATTATTATCTAAGCATTGACTGTATCTTTATTGACTATAAAAGGTAAACAAAAAAAAATTATTAAATATAGAAAAAAATAAACCATAAACATAAATCACTATCTTAAGTTATATGGATTGTGTGATTTTTTCACGAGTTTTACTAATTTGATTATTTGGACTTTTGTTCACATCTTGATTGCTTATTAGATAAGCAGCTCAACTGTTATAAGTGTTTAATTAAATATTCTAAGAGAATCATCAGGGAATCATCAAGATTACAAACACAAAGAATGAAAAATATTTAACATAGATCATAGTACATTAGTACTCAGTCATGGATAATGAGAACATGGGTTAAATTATGCATTTGGTTTACAGTTTTCTTAAGTTTAATATGAAGGTTCTCATGTTCTACAAGAAATAACAAGAAACACCCGAAGAAAGCAAGTGGGCATATTAGCCAAAATGTTGTATGTATAATGATAAAGATTAAAACAAAAGTCCTAAATGACCCATGTTAAAAGAATTTATTAATGGTGAGTTATTAAATAATTCAAACAGTACTAATGCCCAATCTTTTAAACCATACATGTATAAATCCATTGCTTCAAGCTGATTATTTTTGGCAAAAAGTACAAAACATGTTTCAAAGAATTAGATTACTCCAATCAAAATTTAACATAAAATTAATTCAACAACTAATGTTCTGTTTTAGTAATGAAAAAAAGCATAAAAATGATAGTCATATAAAAGAGAACTTGTAGACAAGACAAAAATATTCTCTTGTCACAATAATTTCTTTTTTGTTTTCAAATCTACATGCAATTTTATATTTTAAAAAATGCAGAAGAAATTTTAGTCAAAACTTCCAAATTAAATAATAAAACTAAATTCAACAGTTTTTGTCCAAGTTTAAAAGTGTATATAACAAATAAAATACTAACAAAAATAAAATTGGACGAAACTTTCAACTTTGTAGATCTCATTAATGTATGGAATCTTTTTTTTATACAAGTCAGTCAAACAACTAGGGTTGGGCTTTTAATGTTATTTTAATAAAAGTTTAGAATTTCAAGTCTTAGATAATAGAATATACTGGTTTGTTGGTTTAACTACAAAAACAGAATCCAAACATGAATATCAAAACTTGAAGTTGGTTTTACAATAATAAAATAACTACAAATATTATAGTCTCACCAGTTTTAAGTGAAAAAAATTAGAGCTGCAAAACTCCAAAGCTAAATTCAAACTTTTTTCGCACACAAAGTTTATATGCAATAGATATAAATTCATTATGCTTTATACCTTTTATATTATCTTTGAGACTTAAATTGAAAAAAAAAATCTCATTTAACAATAATAAAGAAATGAAAAATATATTTAAAATTTCATAAATTTGATTTTTTGTAATGCTGAATCTATTTTTAAAAAATAACCTTTTCTAAGCAAATTGCTAGAAAAACACTAGTATATCCATTTCCTATCTTAGAGAAAACAAGATTCATACTAGTCTAAGTGAATTTAGCAGTCAATACCATTTCAATTATGATTTTATATCTATGCCTTCACTATGAATGCAATAAAGACTTCTTAAAAAATGTTAAATGAGCAGGAATTATTCATTGAGTTGGATATTAACAATCTTCATTCTTTTTTCAAACACGTGTCAAAAAAGTTTAATTGAGAATATAACTTCTGAAATTTATGAAAATTAACATTTGGGTAAAATTTCAATTATTTTGCTGTAAGGTTTATCTTTCTCTTCCATTTTGAATTTCTAATTTTAAAAACATTTGTATCACAACTTATTAGAAATAGTAAATCTTTTAGATAAGCATGAAAGATCTATCTGGTATTGTATTTTCACAATTTGTGGAGGAAAGATTAAAAATCACTCTTGACAATCATAAAAAAAAATGAACAAATATAGTTTTTACAATTTGAATTCATTGTGAAATAAAAATTTGTCATAAAGAAAAACCCACAACAAGAAAAGGGGGTTTTGAGGGGAGGAATGAAAAATATCATATCCAATCAGAAATAGTTGAAATAGCATCTTATATCAACTATAAAACAAAATCCTTTTTTTAAACAGATATCTTTAGAAATAGATATTTTCAGAGAGATATCAAGCAAGGTAGAGAATTATAGGTAAGCACTAGTAAAATTACCGGAGAGATAGGATAGCAGCAGCAAAAAAAATAATCACAGCAGGTAAAAAGAAAAGATAGAAAAACAAAACAAAAAAGAAAAACAGAAGCTAAATAATGTAGCAGCAGCAAAATGGTGGTGGTTGTTGCCAAAATGTAAGAAACCCTTAAGAGCAGTGGAAAAAGGTAGCGACCAGAGGGAAAACGTAGAATAACAAAGGAAGTACAAAGTTGTGAGTTGAACAAGATTCAGATAATGTTTAACATTAGAAATGCCGACTTGATTGATTTAGAATTATTTCAACAAGTCATGAGAAATGTTTTTATTATTTTTTAAATCTATTTTTCATAATAATCATAACAAATCAGTTAATATAAAACAATTACTTTGATCTTATAAATGAAATGAAAATCTGAATAGGTTAGAAAATGACAGCTTTCAATTTTCAAATAGGTAATCAGAGAAATTCTTTAATTTTTTTTCTGTTTGTTTTAATAAATTTTCTTGTGTCCAAATAAAAAAAATATTCAATACATATTTACCCCCCACACACACACACTTTGTAGTAGGCATATCTGGTGTTGCTCAGGGGAAATTACTTCATTATGTCTTTCATTAGAATTGTTTGGGCATTGTGCTACTTCTTTACACTTACAAAGACAAATATAGGTAACACCAATTTTCATCAAAATCTATGAATAGGTTTGTCTCTTAGAAATTGGTACAATTCCAAAACCTATTGCAAGGTCTAAAATTCTTCCAATAATATTTGAATTTCAGGAATCTTGGTTAGCTATGATTACCTACTGATTGAAATATATGAATTTTTAAGGCATGCGTGCATGACTTCTCCTTTATGTTCTTGCACAACCCTCAATATGAATGCTACCCATTTCTACACTTGAAATAGTTACATCTATTTAATGAAAGACACTGAATAATTGTAGATTTTGGAAAATATATAAAATTTGGTGATTAAAAAAGTTATGAAGAAAAATATAAATAAAATAAACATATAGATATATGTAACAGTATTTTCTTTAGAAAAACAAAACTTGTTTATTATGAAATGGCAAAAATAAATTTATGTATTTGTTCCTTATCCACCAAATAACTTGTCCAGTGAAAAGAACCATCTAGTAGTGTTAGGAGTTACAATAATATCTTAGCCACTGAAATACTCATCTCTTTTGTTCAGCAGTTGTCAAAAAAATGTTATCACATCATGAAGATAAAAATAATAGCACAAATATTTTAAAAACAATTAAACTTTACCTAAAAATTCATATGAATAATTAAGACTTATCATATTAATAAAGGATAATAAAATAGATTAATATTATTTACAAGATTAGTAAAATGTTTAAGCCTAAAATTTCATTGTAAAACTCAAAATTTTATATCAAACAAAAAATAAGATATAAAATATTGATATTTTTCTCATGAAACAAATATGAAAGATTTTAAATATAAATATTTCTATTGATGTTTTCACTGATAAAAACTAAAAAACAATTTTGTTTGGAATATGTTATGTTTGTGTGGGTATGTATGTATGTGTATATATATATATATATATAGTAAACATGAGATAAATCCAAACCTGGAGAGAGTCTGCTGTTGGTCCCAACGGCCGACTTTCCCTGGGTTTGGATTTATCTCTGGTTTACTACACATGCTCTATCAACCGATATCGAGCACTCTTGCTGTGAATCCGAGCAATGATCTACCAAGAGTTGATCACCCTCTTCACTATATATATATATATATATATATATATGTATAGTAAGTTGTAATTCTTCCGAAGCATCATAAGATTATTAGTAAAAAGATAAAAGATTTTATAAGGCAGTATGGTGCGTTGATGATGATGATGGTGGTAATATTTCAAGGGACCCTACTTTTCAGACAAGGAGGGTTCCCTTGAAATATTACCACCATTGTCACCAACACATCATACTGCCTTCTAAAATCTTTTATCTTTTATATATATACGCACACAGAGGTGGGTGAAGCATGTTAGCACTGGCGGATAATTCATCTAAGAGAATGTAGAATCTGAACAAAAATTTGGAGCTGTAGACTCTAAAATAGTCTGCTGTTTTATTCAGTGACATTCTAGAAAGTCCTGTGACAGTGTGGAGAAGGGAGACCTGCTGCTTATGCTACAGCAAGTTCTCCTCATAACTCAAGTCTAGATTTGTGCTCTGGAACGAAGCACATAATTGTTCATAGTTGAAACTATGAAGAACAACAGAGGGCTTAGTATAAACACACACACACACACACACATCTAATATTGTCTAATAAATAAGAGGATATAAAAATGAATGTACACATATAATCATGAAAATAAAGATATTAAATAAGACAATGACCTCTAAGCAGATAGTTGTCAATACACAATTTGAATTTGTATGGATTTATACTCTACCAATTCTTTTTATTCTTAAATGAAGCCTACAATAGAGCTAGAAAAAATACTGAATCGATCAATTCTTCCTTTTTAATTCTCCTTATTTAAACAGTCTATATAAAAGTATACTTTTAAAATGATATATTTTAATTGATTTTCAAATTTGATTAGGATCCTACAACATCAACTCTAATGTAATTTGTTGAATTAGGACAAAAACAGCATCTCAAGATAACTAGACAATGTTAATAAGCAATTCAAACATTTCTTTAATATAGAAAAACAAACAAAATAAAAACCAAAAATCTATATATTATCCAGAAGCCAAAAAATTGACAGATAAAAAAATAATTAACTGAGAAATATATTAAAAACTGAGAATTCTGCAATACAAAAATATAGATTTTGAATTATTATATTGAAATATGACAAACAGGAGACAATATTTAAGATATTTCAAATATTTTCTCTTTTATCAATGAAAGTTTTTCAAGGTAAAATGAAAGCATAATATAGTAAGAAAAATCGGGACACGAACAATTAGAAAATATTTGGTTTATATACATTTTTATTTTGGAAATAGCTCTTAAAACTTTTTTCTATTTATAACTTATTTGTGCTTGTCAGTTACTTTTTGATTATAAAAAAAATGGCTTTCATTAAATAAAGCCAAAATATTAAAGCTGTTGTAAATATTATTTGGTGTTCTGGCTATCAGTAAAAATTACTAAAAAACAGAGAAACCAAGTGCAACAGTTTGGCTTCTTCACACTTCTGCCCCACCTGTGGGAAGGGCTTTCGTGCAAATATTTGCCTTATCAGCCATAAAAGAATACACTAGACAAGTGTTTTTTGACGTTAGTGGTCATCCTCGAATCTGAGGGACGAACATTCATTCATTCATTCACTAAAAATAAAAAAGGAGTGGGAGGGAGAGAGGAATTAAAATTTTTTGTATGGACAAACTTGGGTACCACAACAAATTTATATGATAAAAATTATGTTAAAATTAGAAAGATTTTCTAATTGAATATAGAATAATTAAAAAAAAATCCCTTAAAATACAATCATAAAAATTAGAATATATGGGATGATTTTTAAAAAAATCAACATAGTTATTTAGAGTACTATTTCATAAAAAAGAAGAGAAAAAGGAAGGAAAAAAATAAAAATAAAATAAAACATTTGTTTTGAGTGGGTATATATAGGTTTTAATCTAAGTTTAATAACAACATTATCTTTAAAACATAGCATCTAAGATGCTAGGCATTAAAAATAAAATATAACATTGCTATTATGAAATACTTGATTAAAACAGCTATCCTGTTTCAGGATACCATTTGAAGGACAATGGTTGAAAGATAATGTTGGAAACAGTTTTAAAAAGGTTCATATGCTCAAAATAAACATTAATTAAAGTTCTATAAATTAATAATGATCACCTGGGACCCAATGCATTTATAAACTGTTTTTTATCATTTTTTTTTAGATTGTATTGAACATTAAGTACATAAAACATCAAGTTAAAAGTGATCATTCATAATAATAATAATAATAATAATAATAATAGTAGTAGTAGTAGTAATAGATAATTTATGGATTTTATTTTCTTCATAAAAACCTTAAAACTAAAAGTAATAATAATAAAAAAAAAAACAGTTTTTGGAATATGTTTTTACTTATATGAACCTTAAAATTATCTTTTCTGACAAAACAAATAAAAATCAATCAATAAAGAAAGGCACTTGATATATACATATATCATTTGTAATCCCGAGTACTTCTGGTGTAGTTGTTATTCATGGATAGATGTAGAAATCCTATTTTTTACAAAATGTAAACTAAATAGATTTTAACGTGAGAGGACAAATTTTATAGATAAGATTAAATTTCAACACTGAATCATTTGTTGATCAAAATTGAAATCTAATAGTAATAACCATTCATCTACTAACACATACACACACACACACACATACATACACACTCAGACACACAAAAGAGAATGAACAATTAATTATTCAATATTGTATGTTTGATCTATGTTCAATGCTGTCAAGTAATGATATGTATTCTTTTTGGAATCCCACATTATACAATTTTCAAAATTGTAACAGATCTCATACCATTGTTTACTGATTTGGCCGGTGTGATGATAGATTCCACTGACAAGTTATCAGGTTTGAGATTATACTCCTTTCAATTTATTACATTGACTGTTGGACTAATATCCTATCAAAAGGTATGTATACACTTCTCACCTGGCAACGGCTAAAAGGCAGAGATTGCTAGAGTCCTTTCACCTACAGTAAAAATTATTCATCATGGTCCATAACTGATAGCCATAAAGGATTTATAAAACAGTATTAGGTCGGCACCCAGCAAGTAATTGTGTTCTAAAATGAAGTTGGTCTTTGGTTAGCTTATTATAAGCTCATTAGATATTTCATAATCTCCTGATTCACTTTACATTTTTAGTAGAGCTTCAGAAAATTTTAAGTATAACAAAAAAGTCTTAGACCAGATTCAGTAGCAGATACACTCAGCCATTAGAAAGGATTCTCTGAAAGATTTGATTTCTATGAAAGTCTAATTCACCTATTAGTTTTCATAGTAGCAAATACAAAAATTGATCAGTTTCATAAAGCACATAGATACATTTCTTTAAGAATTAATCTAATTATCATTTAAGATATGTATATCCATAGATGGGATTATCATCTTCCATTTTAAATGACATTCCAATATGAAATAGAAGAACATTCACAGAGAAAATAAGATTTCTAAGCAGTTTTCATTGATAATTTTGACATTTTTTTTGCTTTAATAAGAATAATAGTGTCTGCAAGGTTTTACAATATAAAATATTTGAAAGAAAAAAAGAAAGGTATCACTGTATCAGCTAATACAATCACAAGATTTTTTTTAAAATCTTTAATCCCACCCCACTGATTTTTTTTATTTTTGCTATAATTTTAGTGCAATTTTTAGTTTGATATAAAATAAACCAGGTGACACATTTTTGGCCTCCAAAGATTTTAAATAATCTTAGTCCAAAATATTTCAGGGCTCTACGTTGCAAGTAAATCACTCGCATTTGCGAGTGATTTTTCCAAGTGGCGACTAAAAATAATAAAAAACTTATCCTTTGGCTACTGTTTTTTTTCACTGACAATCTTTCAAATACTGAGCCCTGTTATTGGTTTATTCATAACATTTCATGGGTTTGGCTAGTAACTTTTCTATTTGGCTAGTGAATAAAAATATTTAGTTGTCAAAGGTCAACTAAAATTAAATTTATCCTTTGGCGACTGTTTTTTTCACTGACAATCTTTCAAATACTGAGTGAAAAAAATGTCTTTTCAACCTTTTTTAATAT
>JAYKTE010248433.1:0-11874 GCA_036873565.1 Xipholeptos notoides | reverse complement strand
AAAGCATAATTTTCAGAATATTTGACACCCTCAAATGTAGATCATGAATTTTTTGAAATACTGGGATAGTTTACTCTGAAATGTCAAACAGATAGCTGGCAATACTTTATGCACTTTATCTGTTTGAAATGTTTTGCATTTTCTGTAAATATGTTGATGGTAAGGTTATTTTTATTTCCACTTTACTTATTACGAGATAATTTTGATATATTTTCAGGAACCAAATGGTCAGTGAATCTTTACATGATTTATACTAATATTTACTTATTTCAAAAAAGATCTGTCCACATAGTGATACATGGATACCTAGATGATCTTTAAATATTGATTCCTTTTTCTATGTACACTATTTGAATTCAATCTTCTGAAATATCAACAGAGACAAAAAGATTTTTTTTCCCTGATTTATTTGTATATTTTTCATAATTTATATTGTTGAATGTCCAATTTTTTACTTCATAATTTTCCCATGGTTCTATCAATGAAGCAGATTTCTATACATATAATAGATGTTACTTTTTTTTGTTCTATTTACCTGTTTTGTTCAATTTTTTTTATTATTTTGTATCAATTTATTAGCTTTTATCATCTTTTGTTACAATAGTTTGGCTAAATTGCTTAGGGTATGATTGTTGAGATTTAGGTGATTTGATTTATACCTGAGGAGTTGTAGAAGATAGACCAATCAGACGGGAAGATAAATGCAAATTATATAAACCAGTACATAAATGCTGATCTCCAGTTATTCCAAGATTTTCTCTACCAGAATGGTGTAACTCTATTTGGGTGAATTTGGACTATTACTAATATTGGTATCAGTGTCACCGCTGTTATTTGCCTGGAATTACTGCTGTTGCTAAAACAGAAATTTCATTGGATCTATTACCATTTGGACTTTTTCCTTTTTCTCTTTATTATAAAAGTTATTTTTTAAATTTGGGACCACTTTGTCTACTACAAAGATGGCTCTATATTCCACATCTTTCATTTGACTTCTTTACATAGGTATATCAACCATTGTTGATTATTTAGAATGAAAAAAAATTTATATTAAACAAATTATTGTTTGATAATTTTTGTTTCAAACAGAGATAACATTGTTTGGTTTATTTGATCAAGAACTTGAGAGAAAAAGAGTTTTGAACACATCCTAACTGCTTTGTTTTCTGCAATGTTCCTTAAAGGTTAAGCAGTTTTTTTCTGAAATTCCATAATTTCATTTTTTCCTCTTAGTTTTGGGAATTTTTAAAATCCTGTTTTCCTTTTTCTCTCTTTTGTTTTTAAAGTCTTAAAAGACTTCAATGTTATTTGCTATATGCATGAAAATGCATAATTTTGGAGATTCAGGCTGAATAACTGTCATGTTAATCACAAACAAAAATTTCCCAATGGGTAAAAGATGGCAAAGGCAATAAAAGAAGGGCTCAAGAATTTTGGTAAACTGGAACTCTTCAAGAGAAGTAATACAAAGATACTAAGGTAGTTTATACAACAATTTTTGGGACTATTATTCTCATCTTTATCTTTATTCCCTATACAACGTTTTGGCTTATTAATAGATGTACAAATTATTGAGCCTTGTCTCAAGGATTCTGTAGATCATGCACACATTGCTCAACCATCAACTTAATTTTTTTTCAGTCTTGTTTTCTTCCATTAAAATATAACCATTTTCAGTCATGATTTGTTAAAGTCTATACGTTGATCTTAATCCAATTTAGCTTAACATTAATATTAATGGTAATAATGTTACATAATTTGGGGCCTTTCTCCTTTCTCAGGATTATTTCCATGTCTATCCCAAAATTGACCATAGTAAGTTCCTGAAATACAAGTCGTTCTAAAAATAATGCCTCCTATTTGTTTATTTCATCCCAATGGATGAGAGTAGATTGCAAATGTCATTGTGATGACTGAATGTAAGCACTCATCACCTGAAAGTTCCATTTCTTTGTAATTGATATTGATTGTATGAGATTCTAAGAATGCAACCTCTATCATATGTGTGCAAAAGAAGCAGAGATGCATCATTGAATTCCTCCATGCAGAAAAAATTGAACCATTGAACATCCATCAGAACTTGAGCATTTACAAACCTGATCCAGTTGATGGCAGCACAGTTAGATGGATTTATCGATTTCAGAGTAGCGACAGAGAAAATGGACTGCCTTGTTCATTGCTTGAACACAAAAGGTTGCTCATTTTAATGATACCACTCCCTTCTTTCTAGTTCTTTAACTTTAAAAAGTAGGTGGTATTACTTTTGGAACAACTCTTATTAAATTATTTCCCCCCTACTGAAAATTTACCATGAATAACTTGAATAAAGATAATAATCAAAACTCATCTAAAAAATTCAGGCAAGCAAAACAATAAAGATGAGAGTAGAAGTCTGAATAACTTGAATAAAGATAATAATCAAAACTCCTCTAATAGATTAAAATAATCAGGAAGATCTTAAATGTGGCCCTTACCTATATGTGAATAATGCTTTTTGTTTAATATCTTTTTTTCCTTCATACTTAAGATATCAGTCACTACCAAGGAATAACATAGATATTTTCTTGGCTGTTTCCACTATTCATTGTGCTGACAAATGAAAGACATAATATCAGTTGTTGGAAGGGTTTCTCATTCAGATTTCATGGCATATCAAACTTTGATGATTTGGTTTTAATTTTATCAATTAAATTCTATATTTTTTTACCTGGAAATGAACAAAAAATTATATTAAATTATTATTATTAAATCCAACCCACAAAGCATCGCTCTTTATATGAGGGTCGTTACAAAAGTAATGCCTCTTATTTTTTTAGTCTGCCCAAATGGGTCAGAGGAGATTGAAGATTGCATTGTTATGAGGACTGAACTGATACATTCATCACCTGAAAGTTTCATATGTCTTTTGCAGATATTGATGATGTGAAAATAAAGCAACCTCTGTCATGGACTTGTGTCAGAAGCAGAGGTTTAATTGATTTATTTCATGAAAAAAAAATGAACCTATCAACATCTACCAGCACCTTTTGAATGTTCACAAAGCTGATGCTATTAATATCAGCACAGTTAGAAGATGAGTTCATTGATTTCAGAGTGGTGATAGAACTGCAAGTGACAAAGCGTGCTCCAGATGCAAAAATGGACCATGTCATTCATTGCTGCATTGAGAATGGTGGTGTCTATGTAGAAAAATAAATTCTGTAGCACAAAATCTCTCTTGTTTTAATGGTACCACTCTTGTCTTTGTAGCTTTTCAACTTTAAAAAAATAACTTTTAGAAACAGGAGGTATTACTTTTAGAACCACCCTTGTTTAACTCCTATTATTTTTCTGACTGCATAGGTAACCAGTTCTTCTGTGTAAAGATTAAGAAAATGATTTTCAGTCATAGCTCGTGTCTCCTTTTTTTTTTCTTTTTTTTTTGTTAAGCATCAAATATCTGCAAAGACTTTTGATTGTAGATGGACGCAGGTTGAAAATATTCATTTACCAAAATATTGTAATTGTAGGAAATAATATAAATGATCATACATCTTTTCCTTTGAAAATTCATTGTGTTGCTCAGATAAAACAATCATTTATGAAAATTTTTATTTTTTTTTTACTTTTTTTTGTTTTTTTCTCTCTTGGGTTTCTCCTAATTAGGCATTTGGTGTTGTGAAAAAGTAATTAGTACATACTAATTGATTCAGATATTGCCAAAATCTATTAATGTATTGTAATTTACTGCCATTTGTTATAATTATTTTCATTTTTTGGCTTTTAATTTTCTTGGCCAAACATGTTTTCTTTTTTATGAAAATATATTCTAATCAAAATGTATATACACACACATACATGTATACATAAATGCACACACGCACTCACACGCATACAAGAAGGTGATGTGTATAAAATATATACAAGCAATTAAAAAGTACAAATTATGGTGATTTCTACTATGACAATATTTCAAGCAAATGGCCTCTTCCTCCTGTCTAAACATATTAGTAACCAACACAGCTTGCTTTACAATCAGATCCCCATTTTTAATGTGTAAGAAAGATCAATTTGAAAAAGTAAAAAATACCCAGATGATATTTTGGTCTGATATTAAAGCATTAACTATTTAATTGACTATTATCATGTGACCATTTTTATGTTTTAGACTTTCCAGAATTTTCCATAAAACCAGATAATATGATGTGGCCTCTGAATATTATTTAATTTGAATTATTTATATGGAAAAACTAGGAAACATAAGATACCATTCTGTTATCTTTAAATTGTGTGACATAATATTTTAAAATTTGACATAATATTTAAGTTCTTAGAAAAAAGTGTTAGTAATATTTCATGGTATATTTACATGATATAAAATGTATTTAGATATCAATCAGCACAAAGTAACAAATACTTCACAATTTCGATTAAGTAGAAGAGCTTATAAGTGTCTAGTCTCTGTTTGATGGTGTTGCTTGTTTCTTGGGCAGAAAGTCTTTCTTTTTTGGTTCAAATTTTATCATTTTATTTATCTCCCCCCTCTCTCTCCTCCCTTATCTCTCTCTCTCTGATTCTCTCTTTTCTCTCTCTTAGTGTCTTAGATTGCAGGACTCTCTCTTATTCAATTTTATTAAAAGATTTTGGTAAAATTTTACATGTAGACCAACTTTACTGATACTATCAATATAACAAAACCCAATTCCAAATATTATCCATGTAGTGAACTAGAATATATTTCTTTTGCTAGAAAAGCTAGAAGAACGCTTTATAATCAGACATTGCCTATAGATACCAGGGCAACGTCGAGTCAAGGGCTGCTAGTATATAAATAAAAAGATTATTAAGCTCCCGTGATTTTAAGACAAATTTTGAAAGCAAGTTTTTAATCGCTACCAATACTAACATTTTAAATCTGATCAATATCTAACAGAAATAACAAACTTTAAAAAAAAATTTTTATGCTAATAAATCTTTCTCACCAAAATGAAAAGTAGTAAAAACAAAAGCAAACCCAAAGCAGCTAGGAGAACACCTCTTTTGATGTAGATCAAGATGGCCTAAAGTACTAGGAACATAAATAAAGTCTCAAATTACACTCTTTGGAGCTTACTAACAAATCCAAAACTTTGATAAGGAAAAATTATTTATAAGTATAAAGGAAGAAATTAACAAAGAAACTTTCTATCTTTAACCTAGAATATATAAATAAAACATCAACAACAAAAAAACACACACGCACACACACACAGTATTAGATTCATTATGACATTGATCATAACATATGAATACTGTAATTTATGTCTGAAATCTATATTTATAGGTATGTGGACTTTTATCTATGAATGTCCCTAGGTAATAAAATAGCATTAAGTATGCTTGAAATAATCATAAAATTAATTCTGTTATATAAGATATTAAAATTAATTTAATAATGCAAAATATGCCTATACAGGGCCTTTTCAATAAAGGTATGATCTGTAAACTAACATTTAAGAGCAAATATTTCTTTAGATTAATTTATTGTTAGAATAATACAATAAAGAACTTTTTTCTATGTTCTTTCATCTTGCATCAATGCTTATTAATTTGTTTTGAACTTGCAAATATTTTTTTCTTTGTATTGCAATATTTCTCGTCTAATAAAGTATATTCATCCAGATTTGGAGGATTGCATTTATACCCAATGATGAGATACCATTTTGAACCAAAAATATTATCACATATATTATTAAATGTGCTTTGATTTAGCTACATTTTTAGTTATTCTTCTGCTGTCTCACTCTGCTCTTCATGGACTTAAATAAAATAATTCCTGTCTGGACTATTATCATTACTCTTACTACTTCAACTGTTTTGCCTTGGACAATTACACACCTGAAACTGGTATTTGCAATTTTCTATTATAAAGAATATTTTTCTTTTTTTTAATTTTTAAACTAGTATCTTTTTTGTCACAAAAAAAAATGGTCCTACACTCAAAACTTTGTTTAATAGCTAATCAGTCTATTGAACCACTCTTACTAGAGTAAAGGAACAAGTTATTTTCACCTTTGTGCATTCTAACATAGAATAAAAGTTTGGGAATTATATCCTTATAATACATTTCCAAACAATTTTATGGAAATTTATAGATTCCCACTCAGCAGACTGATAAATTACCTTATAATGACTTAAGTCTTTGCCTAAAGTGATAATTGTAATAAAATGAATATAATCTTCTGCCTCACAACCCTTGAAAATTTTATGATAGGTAATTCAATCCTACTTGTTATTCTAAAAGTACTGCATCCTATATTTTTATTCCACCCTAATGGATCAGAGTGGATTGAAAATTGTATTGTTATGCATTCATAACCAGAATGTTTCGTCTCTCTGTTGTAGATATTGATGGTATGAGACTCTAAGAAAGTCACTCCCATCATCAACGTGAGTTAGAATCAGAGATGCCTCATTGAATTCCCCCATGCAGAAAAATTGAACCCGTGCTTGAGCATTTACAAAGATGTTGCAGTTGACGTCAGCATAGTTCAGTTTATTGATTTCAGAATTGCAACAGAGATGTGAGTGACAAAGTATACTCCGGACACAAAAATGGACCTCCTTGTTTATCGCTAGTGAAAGTGCATTGAGAATGATGGTGGCTATGTAGTAAAATAAGTTCTGGAGCACAAAGTATTGTTTTAATGGTATCATTCCTGCCTCATAGCTGAGTTCAGTCATTATAAAAATGCAATTGGCAATCACTTCTGATCCATTCAGATGGAATAAAAAAAATAGGAATTATTTATGGAATGTCCCATGTAATCAAGTTTGGTTTTGTTCATTGGATATCAACGTTTTTAGTCATTTAATTCCAAAAACAATTATTTTTTATAAAGATAAGAAGAACATTTTCTATTAACAAAAATGCAGAATTTTTTAAATATAATTTTTCAATAATAATCTTTTATATAACTGAGTTTTACAGAAATTTCTCCATTTAATATTGTAGACATTGCATCCTGTGATTTGATATTTATATGACTCGGCTCTCCTTTCCAAATCTCAATAAATAATTTCCACCTACTCCTCTCATTGGCATATTCTCATACTACTAAAATGTTCTGAGTTGTACAGGCAATGCCAAACTATGCTGCTAGTCCTACCTAAAGTGATCTAGATTACAGGAAATTGCAATCAAAATACAAAATTTTCTTGAACTCCTGAGTGGCTGAAACATCAATTGTAAGCAGAATGTGTTCAATCTCTGGATTTCTCTTTGTGTTTCTAAGAACCCTTCCAACTAATGAAAAATGTTATAAACTCTGGTTTACAGAGATTAGATCAATTCAAAATGATGAAAAGAGTTAATAAAATTCATTGAACAGTTATTTCATCATTTCATTGAATTGATATTATGACTAATTTTGTTTTATTGAAGTGGTTTAAATCAAGCAATCTCGTAACTTTCAGCAAATAAAGTCAAGTAGTGATCATATTTATCTGTAGATTTCTATAACTAATTCAAAAATATCAGCTACATAAAATAAAATAACGAATATGTTATGGCTACTTGGGTTTTTTAGTGTCTCTGTAACAGTTTTTACCCAACCGTCACAAATGCTTATCTCAAATTTCAAAGTGCACTAATGCTTTTTATTTTGTGGAAATAGACCACTTATCTTGTGTTTCTCATAATCTATCCCAGAAGCCTTTAGAATTAAGACAAGTAGATTTAGTTACTAGAAAAATATACAGTTACATTTTATATATATAAAAGAGTTTATATATTTTACATACTAGTGTTGTCAAAAATGATGGCATAAAAATGTTAGCAAAATAATAAAAAACATAGTACATTTGTATTAAGAATCAAATATGGATAATAAATACAAATAATAACATAGAAAAAGTCTAATGCCTTCTGTGGGTGACACAATACATATAAATGAAAAAAATAAAAAGGAAATAGACAAATACACATTGGTCATTATCATTAGAGGGATAAATTATAAAAAAACTTTCAAGTATTTCTTAGATTATGACAAAATTCAGTCCTCATATCTCAATCAGTAGAACATCAGACCTTTAAGATAAATTTAATGTATGCAGTCTGGGGTTCAATTGCCCATGCAGGTTACATTTTTTTGCTTTTTATTTTCAGAGCATGATAATATATAAAAATAAATGAACAAACAAATACACATTTTTATAAGGAAGATAATTCTTAAAACTTTGAATTAGAATATGTTTTTGTAGAAAGATTTTTTTTAGATGGCATGAATTTAATCTCAGAAATCAAAAAACTTTCAGGCAAAGAAATTTTATTTCTCAAGTAATATGAATTTTAACCTACTTAACCTGCTAGTTATACTAGCAGCATAGCCCGGTGGATCTCATCAGTAATACACAATATTGTTACCATTCCAAACCCTAGTTATAATTCGGACATGAAGACCACATATGGTGAAACAAACATTCTAACGTCTGGCCCATGACATAGTTATATGTCCATATTCACAATTTTCATGGTTTTACTCTTAATGGTAGTAGAGTTCTTCCTTCTAGAAACTGATTTTGTCTTATTGATTTTTGATACTTGTCGAGTATTCCAAAACACTGCACTAAGAAAACTTCCAGACACATAAAGTACAACTGTGTACTAGTTGGACTTGAAAATCATTCACATATTTTGTTGGAACCAATGTGTTGTTCTTTCTGTTGTTTAACAGAGGGAATTATAAACTTGGAAAACTATGACGATTATTATTTGATGGTTTTACAACTACAATGCCACAGTGTTAACACAGCAGGTTTTTTCTGTTGATATATCTTTCTTGCACCGACCCTGATATTACACTCTCATGTCCCGTATTCATAATCTTCTCTGGTATAGTGTCACCAATCTGTCTCACTCTATCCCTTTCTATTTTATTTGCTGCTTTCTACTGCTGCACTGTCATCCATCTACTCTCTAAACTAAGAAATTCTTTCTTTTCAGTCCACTAATTATTTTCTGGGTATGTTTTTATTATTGATTTTCAAACAATTATAATTCAATCTTTAAATATCATTTTCTTTTTTTTTAATTCTTGACCTTCCAATGTTTTCATATAGACCAATTCATTCTTTCACTAAATTATTTATTCCATATAAAGTTCTATGTAACATTCTGTCTAAACAAATTGAAATATCTGAACTTATGATAGAATGCAAATTTTAACCTTCAAAATATTTTTCTATTTTTCTAGCATTTTTAGAAATTTACAAAATTCTAAATTTTGAAAACTTAATTCATAATATTTCCTTAACTTTTACTTACATATATTTTCTATTTGCAACTTCCTATTATATTATAAGAAGTTTGCTACATTACATCAAATCTGTGAACAAAATCATCACATGACTGAGACGGATAAAACTGTGTTAAGATACAGTTCGACAGTTTGATTTGATCTTACCAAACTACTTCTAAAAAAGTAGGTTATAAGTTATTGTCAACAAGAACATTGCATTAGTTTCATTGCCAACACTGTTACTTTTGGATTGAGCTGATTTGACAATTACATTTCACTGTAAGGTGACAACTTGGTTCACCTACCTAGAGCCAGAAAGTTATTTGCACCATCATAAGAAAAGGCAATATGAATTGGTAAAAAGTGCTATAATTGCACCTTATATTTTGATTTATAGGCCTCATACCCTCATGCAGCAAACACCTTCCTAGTGGGTCTGATATTCATGCTTGCCCAAATATCATTTATGAATATAAGTGTAATTTCAGTTTGTTTTATTGGTTCAATTATTAAATAGGTTTCAATTACCACTATATCATTAAAAGTTTTTCACTAAGGAGGCAATAAAAAAGTTCAAAATACTCATGGTTCTCAAACAAATGCTCTAAAATTGTTTATATTAACTCTTTAACCATAAGAAAGTGTGAGAGAACTTTATTTTTGGTACTATTTGAAAAATTAATTTTTGATGAGATATTTTGCTCTTGGTTTCAAAATACAATTTTGTTTAGGTCATGTTAAGTGGTAATTGATGGTTAAGAGGTTAATATAACACTTATGTTTCAGTATAAGACCAATTATCTATACACTTCTGTAACCTGTGTTTCTACTGGGGAATTCAATCTCTGTAGAATTGCTGGGGCTATTTCTGACTTAAGAATGTTTAATTTAATCATTGTTCTACATAAGATTGTTATTGTCTATATGAATGGGATGTTTTGGTGTGGTTGATTCAGGTAATTGACTGGAAAATAAATTTTGGACTTTTTGTATTCATTCTTCTAATTAATTCATATATATAATTTTTCATGTTTAAAAAAGAATAAAAAAGTTTACAGCTTAGAAAAGTTAAAAATTGTTATATTTCCTTTAAAATTTTTAACTCTTTCCAAAAAAAAAACCCTTTTTCAAAAAAATAAAATATTAATGCAAAATTAATTCAAATATTTTTTAGAAACAAGTCTTTTTATTTACTTTAAACAATTATTTTACTGAATTAATTTAAAAAATCTAAACAGAACTTTGACTATAACAATGAGACGCATTGATGCTGAATTGTCCCACTGCCAAAATGTACCAAAACCCATTATCTATACACTTCTGCAATTTATATTTCCACTGTTGAATTCCATCTCTGGGATCTCAGTTAGGGCACTATCTGACTTTTTCTTCTCACCTGTTTTTTGGGCTTGATATAGTGAAAGAAATCAAGTGCCTTTCAGTTGTCCTTTTAGTTTGAGGAAAAAAGAAATCAGAGGTCCTAAATACGATCTATAAGGGGGTTACAGGTATATCCACAGAAGAGTGCTTGCAGTATTAGCTGACTGAGATTTTCTGCTTGTCATTTTTATGGATTGAAAATATGAATGCCTTGAAACATAATCTCTCTGGACACTGTCACTAGGAAGAATGACAAAAGACCACTTATTCTCTAAATATCACAGACACATTTTAGCACAACCTCCATGGACACTGTCGCAAGGAAAAATGACAAAAGACCACTTATTTATTCTCTAAAGATCACAGGCACATTTTAACACGGTTTAACTTGTAAAAAAGTTCACACTTGGAAATTTTAAGAGTTCTTTGAGTACTTTTTATTGCCCCTCATAGAACCATGAGTTGTAATGGAAAAAGTAAAAAGTATTTCATATTTGTGAAGGAAGCTTATTCATCTGCAAATGACAGCAATTTCAGATAGAAGATTGTTGATAGCACTAAGACTGGACTTAAATTTGGTGGAGAAATGTGTTAAACCAGTCAGCTATTTGCTGGTTAGCAATCAGTAGGTTGGTCAGTATCTTCCAGAAGACTAAATTCAAAACGTTTCTCTTTATTCAACTGCTTACTGTCCAAACAACCTGTGACATTTTCTGCTTGAGATGGTTTTCAGAATCTTTCCATCCCGATGAATATATTTCTTTCTCTCTTTATTCTTTGCATTCTTCTTTCAGATACACAAGCTCTCTATTTACTTCTCTTAACAAAGACACATTTTTCCTAATTATGGTTAGCAGGCCTGGAAGACTGTGTGAAAAAGAAGTAACCTAGTTTGATAACAGATAGTTTGATGTCTTTTTCCCAGAAACAAAAGATTGAGCATTTTTATGAACTAAACAAAGATACAAAAACTTGTGATTCAAATGAATAAGGATATTTATCAAAAATAGTGAAATATTTGAAAAGCTATCGTTATTCTTGTTTACTCACCAAAATTCTTAAGTAATTACAAATATGATTCATAAATAAGAACAGGCCAACGTCACAACTTTTCAGTTAGTACACATATTTTTCAGACTGTTGCCCTCATATTTGTATTTTTATAAGTATAAAGAAGAGGAAAACAGTCCAAAAAATTGATGTACAGATTATCAAGCCTTATCTCAAGGATTCTGAA
>JAYKTE010248322.1:0-11878 GCA_036873565.1 Xipholeptos notoides | reverse complement strand
AAATACAGTTTATTTACACACACACACACACATGTATAGCCATATTTTTATTCTTTAATAACGACAACAAATAATTTGGAAATTTGATCTATCATATAGATTTATTTCATTCTTATTAGAATTATTTATTGGCATTATCTAAAAATAAAAAATGCAGTTTATTCACTTATAATATAATCAAAATATAGATTGTATAATATATAAATACACACACACGTGTGTGTGTGTGTGTGTGTGTGTGTGTGTGTGTGTGTACATATATCAAGGGTGATTTCCTGAATCATGGTCATCAGATTTAGTCCATAATATTAGAATATAAGATTTAGTTCATAATATCACATAATATTATCAAAATTAATTATTTTAAATCTTATGGAAACACATTTCTTGACATTGTTTATAATGAATTGAAAGAAAAAAAAGATATTTAAACTAGTAGGACCCAGGGGACCTTGAGACAGGGAAATAGACAAATATATCAGAGACTTCTTTTTCCTTTCCTTACTATGACTGAATATCTTAATAATTTATCACTTTTACTATTTTTACTAAAAAATAACCAGAAAGAAAGCATCAATAAGTTCTAAAATTAGCAGAGAAATTAGCACTAAATTATAAAATATCAAAAACTAGATACAAATCTAAAATCTTGATGGAATAGTGTGAGATTGCCACAATAGTAGAAAATATACACACTCACGTGACATCAAATTTTTAAATGGCCGGTTCCACAGTCGATCATCATTGAATGTCTTTTCATGATCACCATTCTACAAGAACCAAAACATTTCTATGAGCTGATATACCAAAACATCAAAAAAATATACAGCCATGGCCAAAATTATGAAGCACCCATAAAAAATTGAGATAATAGTTTAAACCTACATATTTAAAGGTTAAGAATTGTAGAGTGAACAATCGAGATCAAATGTAAAATATTTAACAGTAGATTATAGTAGTATATTTCTTAAACATTGGAAGGAACAATTGAAATTTTTATGTGAATACACATCCATAACATTTATTCAAAAATTGTAACAAATTCTGTTTTTTTTTCTCATCAGACTTTTGCCACCTATGGAGCAGTTTATGTTGGCCATAGGGAAGGAGAGGCATTTCATTGTGATTGTGTTGTTCCAACTGTCAAATTTGGAGGTGGAAGCGTAATGGTTTGGTGCTGCATGGCTTCTTCAGGCACTGGAATGTTGTACACATGTGAGGGCAGAATGAACTACATAATTTATACTAACATGCTGGACCAGATTTACCAAATCTCTTTGACTAAAATGTTTAATAATAACATCTCAAGTGATGCAATCTTATAACAAGACAATGCCCCAAACCATACGTCAAAAGTTTCAACGGGTTGGTTTGAGAAGAAAGGGATTATAGAGATAAAGTGGCCCCCTCAATACCCAGACCTAAATCCCATTGAAACTTTGTGATCCCATCTAGGGAAAAGAGTGAGAATGTATAAATGTTCATTAAAAAAAAAATTAGAGACCAAACTTCATGAAGCATGGCAGAAAATAGATCCTAGCACTTGCAACAACTTAGTCAATAACATGCAAAAACAAATAAAAGCTGTTATAAAGGTAAAAGGAGGACATATCAAATATTGATTACACTATTTTAACCTTTAAATATATAAGTTTGAATCATAATTTCCATTTTTCATTGGTGCTCCATAATTTTGGCTAAGCCTGTATTTTTTAGGAAGTAGTAGGAACATAAGAGTAAAAATTCATTAAAATAAACCTAGGTAGAAATCCATGAGCGGAACAAGAATAGCTAATTTTATATTTAGGGCTCTTTAGTTAATTATTTCATTCAAAGGTAATCACCAGAGCTTTTATGCTCTATTAAACAGTGGGATTTTTGTGTTAGAATAGCAACAACTCTCTTCATGGATTCTAGCACATTTGGCCCTGTCCTGTCCAAAAATAATATCCAAAAATCGATATGCCCTGGTTATTATGTTAGCAAAATATCATCTATTACCTCTGAAATTAATCTGAATAATTGAGAAGAATTTGCCTACTTTTCAAAAGTAACTTAATCTTACCTCTGAATAATTCCATGGAAATTGTCAAAATACTTTTGGTACTATGTTATATGAATATTTGTCTCCATTAGGATAAATCCATTTATAATGTGTTTTATGTGACAATGAATGAGATGACAATTTTCAGGTTTTTGCTGTTATACAAACCATTTGATTTTCTTGAACATCTCTTCTTAAGTTTTTTTACTAAAGGAAACAATTTATTAAATTCTATACATTGTGCCAACAACAGGAATTATTATTTAGGAATCAATACTTATTTCTAGATTTTATACTGATATTGGATTACCCCTTAACAGGAGAATCACTACACCTTTTAACTGGTACATTTACTTTAACTGATATTCACAATAGACTATTTTTCTTTTGTTTTTCTAAAAATATCAAATCAGTTCAAAACTTAGACTCTTTGTGTCTTTTAACAAAAATCTCTAAATGTAACAAATATTTTATAATAATAATGTTTGCATTAAAATGAAGTATTTCTTACAATAATAATGTTATTGTACATGTCTCGACTTTTCATATATTGATATAGAATAGATGTGCACAGTACAGCGCTTACAAACATTAGGTTTGCAAAGGTAAACAGAGATTAGAATCAGGTCCACAAAGTCACTATGTCAACTGCAACATATGTGGAAAATGTGCTTATGTTTTGCTAGCTTCAAAAGCCATTTGTGTAAACATACAAAATCTATTTTAAACACAAATAATATCAGGATAAGCAAAAACAATCAGATATGCCAATTTTGTCGTAAAATTTGTTGCATTATGGCTGGCCTGATGTTTGTATGTACCTACTAGAACAAACAATTTAAAACGAGGGAAAGAGAGGAAAGAAAAGACACAAAACAAAAGAGGTGGTCACACTCAAACTCAATAAGACAGCCTACATAGAAATACATATATGAGTGCATGTGGATGATTTTACTTACATCGTTTCTGATCAAGAGACGTAGTAGCATACGTATACTGTCAGTTGGCACTTCTGGTAAAACATTCTTAAAACATTTACATTCTACTTTGTGTATTTTCCAATCAGATTGCTGAAATTAAATATTATATATATTAAATATTTCTTGAATGATGTATAATTTAGAAAAAAATATTGTAAATTCCTTAGTTTTTAGTTTCTTTTTAAATGAGTATATGGCTTGGATGTCTAATATGTACATAAGTTTAAAGCAACAAATATTAAAGTACTTAATCTCTTGGTAGAGGATAAAATAATACCAGTATTAATATTAGTTTGTCTCAAAAGTTTGATAAACACTTGCAAAAGTTAAAATTTTACTCGCCAAGTAACAACAAAAATTATTCCTCAAAATAAAAACCCTCATTTTCCAAGACTTTCTGCCATCAACCTGCAAGCTTTCAAAAACAACAAAAACTATTCCTCAAAATAAAGACCATAATGTTAAAAAGGGTTTTCTAATTATAAATGCCTTGTTTGCACAAGGAGTTATTTTTCATTTTTGTTTGCAAAATAACTCTTTTGAAATTTGGTTCATGGATTTAATTATCATATATATAAATGGAACTTTGTCTGTGTGTGTGCCTGTGTTTGTTTGTTTGAGTTTACGGCATATTAACCATTTTTGGTTATTTAATGTAGAGAACAATAATTTTTGGTAAACGTTATTTTTTGTCAACACTTACTTTTTTGAATGACAGAATATGCACTATTTATCCCATAGCTGGGGGGAATGTGTGGATTTATACCTTCCCCAAGGGTATTAGTCGAAATATGAATGCAAACAGTACAACTGGTATTCGAACTCGCATGTTACAATCCCGACCCAAGTCGACTTCCCCATGTGTGTCTGTGTTTGAGAATGAAAAAATCTTGGAATTACAAAAAACACAGATCAAAATGAGCACAAAAGAAGCACCAAAGCAAGCCATAAGCAGGATTAAAAGAATGGGACTCTAAACATTCCCTTTTTTAAGTTTTTAAATTCCAGTGAGTGTAATGAAAAAAAGAAAAAAGAAAATGAGTTAAATTTAAATGCAGCTGTCCCCTACAAAAAAATTCCTAAATCTGATGCTCTTAACAATAGCATCACATGACATCCAAATAATCAGTGGAAGAAAAATAGTAAATAAAAGTTGTTATAGACCTAGTTTTAAGTTTCTATTCTATTTTCTTTTTACTATTTTCTTATTTCTAAATTTTTTTTCATTTATATATATAAATATTTTTTCATATATGTAATAAAAATTTTGATAATTTTATTAAAAATTATAAAATTGAATAATTAAAGTAAAATAATAATAAGATTTATAATTATAATAAATCATAACTATCATTATTAAATCCATAATTAGATATATATAATTAAAGATAATCAAACAAAATAACTAAAATCAAATAAAATCATTAAAATTTTTTTTCACTATTTTTTTATTTTAAAATTAGTTAAAGTACTATTTTTTAGTAACACAATTGTAAAATAAAAAAAGCAGCTGTACAATTTGAAAATTTACTGGGTGTAGAGGGCTTTCTCAAGAAGAGTATTCTGAAATTGAATGCAATAATACTCAGACTGATGGGGGTTGAATTTGTAATGAAACAAACAATCGCTAGTACACTACCCCCTTATTGTCTCAGAAGTAATTGTTTATTTCAAAGCATGTTGTCTCTGACTGCTGTTACTAACCTGACATTTTCTATGGCAATATCTTATAACATGACAAGAAGAACATTTTTTCAGTTTTCCAGACCTGAAAGATTAAAAATAAAAAAGGGATAAAAAGATCTAATGGATACTACAAAAATGTACTAACAAACCAAAAATATTATAGGACAATTATTGATACACCTTAGTCTTTCCTTTCTACAAACCTCTATCCAAAACACCTTAATGACAACTACTGACATGACATAGGTCCTTTATTTGAATAATCTAAAAATTCCTTTCTTTCTCTCTTACTCTCTACCAGCAGTAGTAGTACCCAACCCAACTAGAGAAGGTAAACCCAAATTAGGTACAAGGCCAGTTTTACGTGCTCATTATATCCCTGGACTTTTTGTAATCAATGTAGTTGCCCTTTCACCTAGATGTGTATGTTACTCTCATTGAGTTGACGGGTCTCATTCACCTGGGTTATAACGAGCCTCATCTGCCCAAGACAGCTGAAAATGAACATAATGGTTTTGACTGGGATTTGAACTCATGCAATATAATTCCAGAATTCAAGTTTTTACCACTGTGTGCTCTGTGCTCTCCACCCTCGCTGTCCAACCTAGAGAAGGAGGAACAACACTAACTTCCACATATATCCTTCATCAAGGGGAAGCCACTTGGGACAGAATGCAACCTGTTCGAGTCCTGGTCGTTCCATCATGTTTACTTGTGGATTAATACTCTTGGTAAGGTAAGAATCCCCATTTCACGATGAACGAAAGTATAAAGTAAAATAAACGCAATTAGACACATGAACTTAGCGAGAGTAACTCATCTAGGTGAAAGGAAACAAACACTGATTACAAAAGCCCAAGGGAAATGACCACATAAAACTGGCCTTTTGTGCCTATTTGTGCTTCTTGACCAAGTAGATATACCCTTTAAGTCCTACGAGACTTTTCATAATAATAATTTGCATAAGCTCATTCAAAAATTTATCAACCCACTTTAGCTTTACTAAATCTCTTTGAAAACAAGAAAAAATCAAATTAAAAATATCAAAAAGGAAAATTAAAATTCTTTGCACACACAAGTTGTCAGACGCTTTATGTGGCTGTTTTTTCTTTTTTGTTGTTTTAAAAACAAAAAAACAACAAAACTATCTTGAGCAAAATTAAGGTTTGCAGACATGCCAAACTAGCAACACATCAAAAAGTTTTCAAGAATTTTTGTGCTACAGAATTTAATTAATCAGCTAATTAAAGTCTTTATCCAAAGGCCTCTTGTCCTTTTTTATTGTTTGAAGTTCTTGAATTTACCTGTTAAAACAATAATCACACACCTCTCCCCTCATCTGACTAGATGAAACATGAACATAAGGTTGTTCTCGGCGTACACATTCTCCCAGACGTTTCTCCATTATTACTAAATATTTACGTTTATTTATTTTGAAAGTTCTGTAATCTTCTAAAACAGAAGAGTTACTTTGTTACCGGAAATGAAATCAAACGAAAAATGGCCTAGAGATCTTAGGGTGTTTTGTTTTATTTTACTGGTTTGTTTTATATTTATTTTTCGTTTTGGAAAAAGATACAACGCAGAAATAATTGTTTCGGAATACAACAATTAGTTCTTACTTTTTACTGCATCGAAACCTTTTATGTTTTTAAAAAATTAATTACCATGGCGACGAAATACAAATTTTTATCTCGTAAATGTTTACGATAGTTTTAATCTTTCATTATCAATATATTTGTGCGAATAAACGGCTCAATGTTGTTGTGGATAAGTGAGTTGGTTGTTGATTTGACTGTTGGAGGTGAGGGTCCAATCAACACAAACATTTACTCACACACCCCACCCCACCACTGGGGGGGGGTGAGTAAATGTTTATGTTGATTGTTCGTGTTACTATTGCATTTTGTGCGACAACTGTTTCATAATTATTTAAGTAAGAACAAATTTTTGATTCCGGAAAAATAAATACATTTTTTGCAGTTTTTAATAAGGTTGATTTTATTCTCGTGATTAGAAAACTAAAACTTTTCAGTGGCCAAAACTCAGAAATTTAAATCGTAAAAAGAATAAAGAAAAAACCCAACAAAACTGGAATATTAAAAAAAACAAAACAATGGAGAGTTACAATTAATTCATTTTGATTAGAGTTACGTCCCTTTTGTAGTTTATTGAATTTTTTTTTTTTTTTTTTAGACCCGCCATGTCTTCTTCCTGTCAACGTTATTCTTTGGCATATTTTTTCTTTTTTAGCAAAAATATTCAACACTTCGAAAAATCTCCATTACCAATATTTCGCCTCGAACAACCATGGACCATCTAATAATTATTTCAGATTCCTAAATCGAACTTCTGATCTGTTTTCAATCACAATTGGTTCATTTTTAAATCGTGTGTCCGTAGTAACCTTTTCCACGCTGGGGCTTGTCTTTTGTAAGTCCCATACAAAATGTCCAAGATGTGTCGACTCTGTTGCTGTGGGGTTCATATTATTATAAGGGCCATCCACACAGCCCTTGTTTTGGGAATACCGATTACTCTAATCACTCAAGATACGGGTAAGGCAAAGTTATTTCAATTTGGCTCATTTTTTTCAATGTTTGTAATTATTCTTATGTGTTGTTGTTGAGCAGGGTCTGTTTGTTTACAAATGAAAAATACGACATAAGTTAAAGTTACTGCATTTAGTTTTATTTATTTATTGTCAAAAAATATTTTATAAATACTGTTTTCTTGTTCCTTAGTATTTAAATAAAGTAGACAAAAGTTTCTCTATCTTATTATTTACACTCTTGAAATATTTTTATACGAAATCTAAGCTTTAATGTGAAAATTAATTACTAAATGTTGGTTGAACATTCAGTTCAAGCAAGCATGAAACAGCAATGTTAATGTTCATGGTTCGCCTTTTACTTCATTTTTTTTTTTACTATTATTACAAAATTCATTAAAATCTTCCCAGTCTTCACTGGCCAATTTAAAGCATCATCGTCGATAAATATTAGAGACCGTCTTCTTGTTTTACGTTCGTTTATTTGCTCTTTTAAATAACTTACCCACGATGTCGCCGCCAAGTCCACCGTTTTTCTTTTCTTCAACGTAAACATGTTTTTAGTCAAAAATTATTTTTCTCAGCTAGGTTACCGAAACATTTTACTCTGTAAAAATTGGATGAAACCTTAACAAAATAAATGAAAACAATTTTAAACTTTTTTTTTTTTTCATTTTAAAATTTCTTAACATATTTAAATGTTATTTAATTTCTTTAAATGACTCCTGAAGTTTATTTCACGGTGGGGTTTTATAGCGATGATGAATCCAGTGAGTGAGTGCACCCACACCACCAACCACACACCACCACACACCATTGTATTTTTTAGATTAACAGCAAGAATTGAATTTTGGCCTACTCGGGGGTGGCTTTGATGCTCATTTTGTGCCTATTAGAATTGTGTTTTTGTAATTATTCCGAGATATTTCTATACAAACTTTACATTTTTTGAAAGCCGAAAATTATTTTAGTAAACTCTGTGCGGTTGCGGTTTCCTACTCAAAAACGTACGTGTTAACCCTCACAGTAGAGAGTGCAAACGAACGACCCACTTTTTGTTTGACCCCTGGCAGCTATTTTTCTGGCTCAAAACCAAATCGAATTTGTTTCACAGGTCCGAATGTCTCATATATCAAATTTCAAGTCTCTGGACAAAAAATGACAACGAAAGTAGTCAGCCAAACACACAACAAAGTCAGGTCACTTTTAAGATAAGATTTTATTTTTCCCGTTATTTCATAGATGTCAGCATAATCGAACCCAAGGAAATGTTAATTTTCAAAATTGGTTTTAAATTTGACTGATGAGCCAAAAGAACCCAACATACTTCCAAGTATAAGAATTTTTTCCAACTAAAATTATTTTTGCTTGAACCATAAAATTTAACAATAAATGGATCTTCAAACCACGAACCACACCCAAAATTAACTTGATTACATTTTAATAATCAACTCAAGCTTCTTTTTTCTCCTTATTTATTATCATGCAGAATGTTCCAAAAGGAACTATCATTGCAAGCAAGCCAATCATCATTATTGTTGTGGCTATTCAACAGGACAAAAAACGCCATCACGGGGAAGTTGACGTCATTTCTTCGTCTAAAATTAAATCTGTTTTTGCGGCTTGCCTGAGCATATTTAAGATGTTAATTTTGAAAGCACTAATCATAATTATTATACATTTTCATTTTGCAGATTTTTAGTCCGTTCGGTATGAATTTTAACTAAGTAGTTAATGTTAAGTCCGGTTTTAAAGTGTTATTTGCGAGTCAGGACTGGTGGGACAGGCAGAGGCACCTAATTTTATTTACTGTGTTTGTGTGTACCTACCAATGAGTTATCTTCCCTTTAAAAAAATGGTAAATAAATGTATTTATTATTCTTGATAAATGAAATTTGTATTACTTTAGTTTGGGCTGTTATAAAATAAACTTTCTGAAAGATGAAGAAAGGCTCAGGTAATTAAACACGCAACCTAATCTATCTCTAGAAGTAATGCTGATGCAATAATAAAACTATTGTTCAGTTAAATTTCATTTTAATATAGTTTATTAACAACAACACGACAATTAAAATTAAATTTGAGAAATCAATTGATTTTTCAAGTTAACAAAAGAATGTTAGCATTTTGATTGAGTCGTATTTATTATTTTATTAAAATAAATTAACAGTTTTGTAGTGTCTACTGTGGTAAAGACCAAAAGAGGACAATGATATAAATGGGGATGGCCAACATTCCAACAACAATCGCTATTTTTCGACGCCACAAATGATTTGATATTGTGCAAAATCAAAGAAAATTAATAAAAAGTATAAATATTTTTTATTTTTATTGCACGAGGAATGACCAAAAAAAAATTTCATGTAGAAATTATTTAAAAAAAAAAAAAGTTTCTAATAAAAAATTTTAAAGAGAAAATTCTTTAAAAATCGAAACAACACGCAGTCACGCGGCGCACGCGCACACACCAAACAAACCACCACATATACATTCATTTCTTTACTTTATGGTCGCATCATACGCATTTCTCAAACTTTTTTTTTAAATCTTTCAAAAATCAGATTTTTATCAGATTAAAATAATTTTTTAGCTTTTTTCTTGAAATATTTTTGTGGAATTTTATATGAAAATTTTTTTTTGGGGATGTAAAGTTTTGTTAGCATCCACCTCCCTTAAATTAAAATTATCTTTAAAATTTCAATGGCCTAACTACAGATTGTACAAAATTTGAAGAAAATATAATTAAAAAAAAGTCTTACCGTTCGATTTTTTTTATTCCCCATGGATTTAAATTTTTGTGTCGGAGTTTGGTGTTGAAAAAAAAGCGTTTAAATTAATATTTTTTCTTTAAAAACTCATAACACGTTCATTCCTTATATATTTATATAATATTTTGTCAAATAAGGAAACACTTTAAAAAGTAAATAATTAATTAATTATTATAATTAGTGATTTTTGAATAATTCTTTTTAAAAATATTTTCCTCTACTGGCCAAATTATTGTCAAATATTTCCAATGTATTTGAATAATAATTAAATTATTCTATGGTAAGATTTTTTAAATTTAAGAACTAATTATTAATTTAATTATTGTTTATTTAATTTTAAACAAACAATCACTATTCATAGTACGGCCATGGGAAGAAAATTTTCCAGTTTTATAGAGTCTTCCCAAAATGAATGGTCCATTTTTTGGAATTCTTTGAATTGAGGCTTCATAATTTGCTTCCATCTTATTGGTCTGTTGTCTTCATCTTTACAGTCATAAGATGGGGACAACAGCCTGAAAAATGGATATACAGATTCCCAAATTAACTTCGAGATAATTTTTTGTTGATAAACATTGAAAACCAAAAATAAAAAGATAAAAACTTTCTCTGTTGTAACAGCTTAAGCATTTAAAGGGACAAAAAAGTTGGGATTTTTTAATTCATGAATGAATGCAGGAATCCATCTGTGACCAATTAATTCATATTATTTTATTTTAGTATGAAATCATTATCTAGGATAAGAGAATTAATGATTGCAAATTTTCAATTTAAAAGAACAAAACTTCAAAGCTTGGTTTGTTTAATGGTATATTAACATTAGTGGGTCTTTAATACTAGCAAAATTCTAGGATAGATCCTCAGAGATAAAATAGATATTTCATAAAGAGACAGTTTAGTAAAAAAAAAAAAAAAAAAAGCCTCATTTTTTTTTAGTATTCTTTTAAAAAAAAATATTTTTAGAAAGAATCTTGTTTGAAAAAAAATTGGCGTTATTAACTTTTTGCCTCATTGACTACAATTTATGAAAAATAATTGTCAGGCACCATGTCGTTTATAAGTGGACTATTGCTTCTGGTACCAGCCTTGATGGCTGGCAAAAAGATCCCTTAAAATAGGGAGCAATATAACCTGTATTACTCCCCAGGTCACATTCCTCTAAGCTCAAATAATATCACTACTTAATCCAAATAAATGTCCCAAATATTCTAAAATTGCCAATTTAAAAACATTCCAAAACCAATAAAGATATAATCTGAATCTTTCACTGGTAATGAGCTCTCATTTGGTACTTCACTTGCCAAGGTTTGTTGTCCAAAGATAGAAAATAACTGTGTCACACAACCTGGAAGGATGTAAATTTATAGACAGAATAGCAGACTACATGTTTCCCATGCAATTCAGAAAGTTTTAGGTATGGCCAAAAATATATATTTCAATCGAATTAACGTTATGATTAAACGTAAGATCTTCCATAACTTATATCGAAGTGACAAACAACTGTTTGAATCTTTAGGATCTCATCAATGTTTTTACCATTCCAAGTCTTCAAGTGAGATTGGAACCTGCAGACCATGCTGTGCAAAAAAAATAGCTCTAACTGGTCCACAACATAGTTATGTGTTCATAATTGCAATTTTTACATTTTACGCTTTTACTCTTAATCCTAACAGTGCTGTTCCTTCTAGATTATCCATTTTTGATAACTACTCTGAGACAAAACCTAGCTAATATATTTCCAGACATATGAAATACGTCTTTGTAAATTTTCAAGAAAATCGGTTCAGCGGTTTCAGAGTCCATAGGGAACAAACACACATATATTTACACAAAGTTCCATTCATATATA
>JAYKTE010248211.1:0-11879 GCA_036873565.1 Xipholeptos notoides | reverse complement strand
ATCATAAGACCTATCCATAAGACAAAGCAGAATAAATTGATGCCCCTACGAAGGTTAAAAATAACCGAAACGTTATGACGTCGGCATAACTTATATCCATGTTTTGAGATTTTTCTTAAAATTTTAATGGACTCTTCCGTCGATTTCGACGTATGTGTGTCATCAAACCATGTATAGCCGTCAGACTATCACACAGAAATTTGTTTATAGTAGTGAAAGCTTGCGTAGCACCATCCACACTTATAGGAAATGCTGATAACACGCAGTCGGTGCAAGTTGTGCCCTGGACAACAGACCTTAGGTTTTACTTCAGAGTTTTCCTTCTCCTAGATACCTGTCTTACCAAAGACTAAAGGTGCATCTACCCAGTGGTTTAACCGCGCCCAGACACCACCCTGGGTATGGAATTACTTCTATTCCATTTTTAGTGCATTTATTGTGTATATTCTTTATTATGTATAGTATGCTTATCATATCAATAACTAAACTTTACATTTTTCTTTTAAAATTGCATAACAGTATTTTACAACACTCTCAAAATTATAATAACTTTTAAACTAAAACTGTACACAACTTTCAACTTAATCCTTTTGACCCTCACATAAAGCTATAACTAGCGAAAAAGACAGTACGTAATTAGCAAAATTACCAATATCGGCCGTGTCGTCTTTTTCAATAGATCGCCAGGGCCAATATATCGGCCTTTCAGGGTTAATTGAGAATTTTATTTACGCAAAGAAAATAGTTCCAATCAAAATAAGAAAGAAAATAATTTTAAAATGATATTTTAGATGGTACTGTTATCATTTTCGTTCGAAATATTCCATTGATTGAAAATGGATAATAATTTACAGTCATAAAATAAATAAAGCTATTAAAACCAGTAGTCTAATATTTTAGCTATATTTTCAAAAAGCTCGTTTTAACTATTCAAAATGGATAAGTGCTACTAGAGTTTGGAAAAGATAGGCGTATTTGAATATTCTAATTCTCAGATGACCCTCGGCAGAGTTCGGTTATCAAAAATGGCGAGCGTTTATTTTTTTTACCTATTTTATTCTGGTGGAAGGACAAGTAGCATTCTTAAAGGACCTTTGCATTTGCCATTGTTTAGTAAACTCGTAAAAGTAAGATTTGGCTGAATATAGCATATTTCTCAAACCTTTTCCACATTTGAATGGATGTCAGACACCTGCTCAATTTTTACAAGGGGCTACCAATCAATACAAACACACATTTGTATTTGGATTCTTTACGCTCTCATTATAGACACACAGTGACTCATTCATTTGCAAACATATATTTACACACTAAAGTGTGCACACACACACGCTTGCACGCGTGCACACACTAACACACACACGCGCAGACTCACACAATTTACTTTTGTGTTGGAGACAGAAGTCATTCACTGCAAGTTCAAAAGTGCATAAATATCGAAAAACGTAAAGAAAATCTCAGTAAAAAAAGATAGGCATCATTTTCAGAAGAAAAAAATCCTTTGAGTGTGGAAAGGGGTGGGGGCTGTCTACTCCCAACGACTATAAAACAAAAAATGTATAAAACAAGAAAAATAAACGCATACATACACACGCACACAGCGAAGAGGGATTCCTTTAAAACAAAAAATACAATAAATAAATAAATAGAAAAAACAATAAAAAAAGAAAAAAAAAAAGAGATTTCCACACTCAGCAAAAAAAAAAAAGTTAAAAACTCAGAAAACAATCCTGGCAATTTTGAGGATTGAAGAACATTCAGAAGAACCCACCCCACTAAATCTAATGTTAAAAAATGCCAGTGAAGAATTAAATAAAAAGGAAAACAAATGACAAGGAGCATAAGAGCAGGGAGCTAAGATATCCTAAAAGGAAGAATAAAATCCTACTTTCAAGACAGATGATGTTTAAAAAAATCTCATTAGAGAAAAAATATCTTTCATTCTCGTTTTATCAAATTCACGTCAAAGATTTATTTGGTTAACAGTTCTGCTTCATAAAACATACAAGTATAAAATGTACAAGAAGATACATAACTGAATGACTATTATAAAATAAGTGAAGATTTATTTGGTTAACAATTCTGCTTCATAAAACATACAAGATGATACATAAATGAATGACTATTTCTTAACAAAACATTATAAAACAGTGAAGATTTATTTGGTTAACAATTCTGCTTCATAAAGTATACTAGAAGATATATAAATAAATGACCATTAACAAAACTGTTGTGATATCTTTGCCATAATGGGACTTAATAGGACATGAGTGAGAAGACTAGTCTGAACCATTACATATACGAGGGAGAATTAAATCAGCCAATCACAAGGCAGAATTTTTAAGACGTTTTATTTAAAAACCCAACCGAATTATCAATTGCTGGATCTTCATTGGTCTACCATCTTATTTACTGGATCATTACCAGTTGGATCTGCGTATTTGGATCTCTGCTGGAGTATTACCTACATAATTATTGCCACTGCTTTCTATATTATCGGATCATTATCAAATTCCTTATTATTAGGGATCAAGTTATACCAATGGCTCACGAACCAAGAAAAATATTATAAAACAAGTAAAGATTTATTTGGTTAACAATTCTACTTCATAAAACATACAAGTAGATACATAAATGAATGACTATAAATTTATAAAAGAAGGAAATAAATTATCAGAAATTAATGTATACAAAACGAGATCTACAAAATCAAAATTATAACAATAGCTGAATGGACTGAAAGCAAAAAATTCGAGGGTCATTCCAAAAGTTATGGAAAGGGAGAAAAGCAGCGGTAAAAGCTTGGACTCTGGAATCGTATTGCACGAATTCAAATCCCATTCAAAATATCACTTTCAGCCGTCTCGGGTGGATGAGGCTCTTTAAATCTGGAGAGTAACTTATCTATAAGAAGGGCAACATTGATTACAAAAGCCCGGGATATAATGAGCACCTTGTACCTAACTTGGGGTTGTGTTCGACCAAGTAAATATATCCAAAAGTAATGGCACCTGTTTTTAAAGGTTATTTCTAAAAGTACCACCCTGTAATCGACGAAACCATCTCTTAACTGAGCAACAACAAATGCATCAGCAGGTACTGGTGGATGTTGATCAGTTCCATTTTTTCTGCAAGGAGGAATTTAATGACACATCCCTGCTTCTGATGCACATCCATGCTTTCTTATATTCTCATACAATCATTATAAGCAATAGAGAGATGAGACTTTTAGGTCATGAATACATAAATATAGTAATCACAACAATACAATTTGCAATCCCCTTTTTATCCATTGGGGCAGAATAAAAATGTAGGAGGCATTACTTTTGGAACGACCAGCATTCATGACTAAACTACAAAATTACGTGATGTGTTACATTTGGAGCAATTTTTGTCGATTTGACAAATACAGTTCGAATATTGAATTGATTTGAAAAAAGATCAAAGTGAAGGAAAATAAACTTTAAAAGAAAGTATGTTTATAGTCACCGACAGCGGTGACTCAAGAGGACTCACAAGTGCACACGTGTTCTTTGGCGACTTCGTTTTGTCGTACGTTAGTCGTTTGGCTTCGTCTGTAACTTGGTAAAACAAAGAAATAAATTATCTCCTGTAAGCGGAGTGAGCAAACAAAACAAACCAGAATAACTCAAAACATTTTAAAGACATTTTTCCCACATTGTGAGAAGTTAATATCAATAACAAGAGCTTTAATAAAACCATCATTCATGGCAGCGAATACTGTTGCAGTATATTAACATCCGAATTGTAATTGGTCAGATTTTTGGAAAAAGCTATTCACAGTTTAATCATTTAATTTGTGTATTACGATTGAAATAACGAATTAATTGATATAACCCAATTTCAATTGTGAAAAGTTACGGAAAATCTTTAGTGGTTTTATACACAATTAAAAATATTTACGCCCTCCGCTTTTAGGGTCTATTAAAAATGATTGCTTTCTCAGTCACAAAACGGCCTATTAGAAAATATAAACATCATGTGCACATATGCATGAATATGCTGGATTTCCATTGGTCAGATTTGGGGACAGAGTAAGCCAAAATTTCAGCATCCAATTTGTAGATTAAGATTGAAAGATGAATCGATTAATGCAACCAAATTTCACTTGGGAAGAGTTACGTAAAATTTTCTTATGTACACTTATTGAAAATGTAACTGTCTGTGTGCCTGTCTGTGTGTGTGTGTGTCTCTGTGTGTACGTTCATTCCCTATGGATTCTAAAATGGCAGAATCTATTTTCTTGAAAATTTACACAGATGTACCTCATGTGCCTGTGAGTGTTCTCAGTTAGGTTTTGTCTCTGAATAACCCCAATAATTATCGAAAATCGATAATCGGAAAAATCGGCTTCTAGAAAGAAAACCATGAGTATGATTAAGAGTAAAACCGTAAAAATTGCCATTATGATAGCATAGCTGTGTCGTTGGCCAGTTGTTGGAGCGTTGATTTCATACCACGTAGTCAGTACATTCAAAGCCCATTTGCGTTTTGGAATGTTAACCACATTGCGTGTCACTGATGAGATCCAATAAGATCGAAACAGCTGTCAAGAGTTAAAAGTTAAAAAAGATTTTGCGTTGAATTATAGCGTTTTAATTCGATTGAAATACATATATATTTTTGGCGATAGCAAAAGATTTTTCGAGTTGTGCGGGCAACACCGAGCTATTCTGCTTGTTATTTCATAAACAATTTTTTTTCAAAATTTTACACCCACCGCTTTTACAGGCCATTAAAAGTATTTTTTTTTGTTTCACTGACAACATGGTCTACTGTTTTTTTAGAGATTTATATAAATTGCTATTATCAAATATTATCTTTCATGTGTGTATGGGTGTATGTACGACCGGACACGTGCGTGTATGTCTGTGCACCCGTGTGTGTATAAACTGACAACTTAAATCAGTTAGGCAGAATAAATTTTAAGAGAGAAGAAAAAGGAAACCGCAGAGTTAATCATGCAGAAAGGCGTGTATGTATGTTTTTGTTTTATGTTTGTGTATGTGTGTAGATGTGAAGATGACGCTTTAAATCCGTCAAGCAGAATAATGCTAATAGAAAAAAAAATAAAATGAAGAACACTCCAAAGTTTCCTCTCTTTATCTTAATTAGATAGAAAAGAATTCCCAATTTACGGAATGATTCTCTTTATCCATGAAATGAATGTCATTTCATTAAATATAGTAATGGCTTCTAACGAATAAAAGGTGGAAAATTGTAACCAGTGAGACAATTAAAAGATAAGTATAGTCTTTACTATTATCATCTACGTATGCACATTGGCTTAGACGCGTGCTCACTCTTGTATAGCGATAAATCAGTCTAAAAAAACTCGTTTTTTTTGTTTTTTTGTTTTGTTTCAGCGCAATCCCACAAGATTGGTGATCAGCTTATGCCAATTCTTGAACAATAATCTTTTTTAATTCGTAATCCCCTTTTGTATCGGCGAATTGTCAGGAACCCTAATGTGACAACGTATTTTTCATTTCAAGCGAGAAAGGGTGAATTTGACATTTCTAGATATCATATCTTGCGTTTTTTGTTTTTGTTTTTCTATTTTTGATTCTCTTGTTCGGGAGAAAAAAAACTGCAACGCGACAATTATTCGTGAAATTTAAAAAAAATATGAAAAAAAAGGAAACAAAAACAAATACATGGCAATTTTTCGTAAAAGTTTAAAAAAACAAAACAAATGAAAATTAAAAAAAAAACAAAAAAACAAAAAAACAAAAAACAAAAAAAAAGATAACAACAAAAACAAACAACAAAAACCTAAACAACAACTATATGGCAATTATTGATAAAAGCTTGAAAAAAACACACACAAAAAAACAAATAAAAAACAAAAATTAACACAAACCGAAAAAAAATACTACAAAGCAATTATTGATAAAAGTTATAAAAAGCAGCAACAACTAACAAAAGGATAACATATCAAAAAGCCAACAAATAAATAAATGAATAAATAAATAAATAGAAGAAAAAACGTGAATTGAAATCGTATAATTAAAAGATTTTTTCCAAATGTTTACATGCATGCTAGAAGCGTGTTGATTCCTTCATTTTTTTTTAAAGATATCATTTATTCTCAAAATGGAGACATTTGATTTACGAAGGAAACAAGTAAATTAAAATCGTAAGAAGACATTTTTGTCTAAAGTGAATGATTTATTCATAGAATGACATCAATAGAAATGATTTTAGACTTTATTTGAATTAGGGTAAATCAATTACTCCGGTAATCATACCCTTGAATTGAATCTGTTCTTATTTTATTCGCCCTATAAGAAGAAAGAAAAAAATGCTACGCCAACGCAGCTATTATATCTTTATTAGAAGTAATTGATAATTCTCTTTGGGGTTAAATATCTCAAACCAACTCATAAACAGTGTGATTATTAAGAACATTGAGTATATAATCATAGGAAAATTTCCCATAACTTTTCCCAAGTGAAATTTGCTCGCGTTAATTAACTCGTTATTACAATTTTAATTAAAAAATTGGATTCTGAAATTTTGGGTAGCTTTGTCACCAAATCTGACCAATTACAATCCGGCTTTTTATTTAGTACTATAATAGTATCTCTCATTACTAATTGTTTTAAAACGTGATTTAAAAATTGTTTCATTATCAAATTCTCACAAATTTACAACATCTGGGCTTAGGGAAAACTAGTATGACGTTCTGGAGAGTATTGGCATTCGTTTGCCATTTTTTCCTCCACCCTAAGTGTAGATCATAGCATTAACAATTTAGATTGATATAGACCCACAGCCCATGATACCTGTTTTATTTATTTAATTTGAAGAAACCTTTCTCTTCATTTTACGCTTGGGTAACGCCAGTAACATTAGCTACTTTATCAATAATAAAATAGATATGATCTTGAGAATGATATTTACTTCGTGTATGCAAGCTTTACTCTCAATAAATTTGGCAGCGTTTCCTAACATGGCCGCCAAAAATATAAATGAGTGTTGCCTCTTGAATACGCATCGGTGGTTTAATCAGAAAAGCCCAACGACGGATAATGCGACCAAAAGTGCATTTTCTCTTTGGGGGGTGGTATCAGAGTGTTAACCCCACTAACGGGAAAACACAGTAATTTTTACATTCACCAAGGAATTACTTAATTTTTCATTTTAAATATCCGACAAAAGTTGTATATCTACTGGATACCTTTTGTTTTCCTAATAAGTCATAGGTCGGTTTATCTAACCGAAAGCGCATGGAATTGACAGCCGGCTTGAAGCCTGATTAAGTGTGATTAGTGCATTTCTTATAATAATAATCGATGTGCATTCATTTATTTCTATATAGCGCTGAAGATTAAAAGCGAAAATCTGTAGCCTCCATGGGGATTCAAAACCTATATTTATTGTTAAAGTGCCCAATATAAGTGATAGAGCGTGTGTAGTAGATACGCTTATCTAATATATATATATGAATGTATGTATGTATGCAAGTGTGTGTGTGTGTGCGTGCGTGTGTGTACATGTTCGTGTGGTGTCGTATTCATGTATATTCATTCGATATAAGTAATCAACATTTCCAAAATATCTGACCCTGCAAGCGTAGTCCAGTCCGGGGAGATTTCTTTACAATTTACAAAATTGGAAGCTAGAGAGACATTTATAGGATTTAAGAATAGAAAATGGCGAGCGATAAAAATCATCTTGGAATCTTGTCAAACAGAAGCCAAATACTTTAACAACTATATTTTGAGTTCGAAGATTATGAAAATATCACTTTATCTTTCAATGCGAGAAAAGACATGCTGAACAAAAATAAATCACTTTCTTTAAAGATAATTATTATTCGTGAGAAAAATACAAATGAGAATCACTTAGTGTATCAATTTGGATTGGAAGCGTTTCAATCCGACCCCCAAAGCAATCATTAAGAATAGATTACAAGACCTAACACTACTATTTGGTCATGTTGAACAGAACGAGAATAGTCTGCTCCTGTAGATTAAATAAAGGGTTAATTTCGAAGTTTTGTATTGTTACGTAATGAAGGACCACAACTTTGATTAATTAACTAAGGGAGGCCCAAGCTTCGTCGGCCGATTCAAAGATGAAAATAATATAGACGAGGACAATAACTCGAAAGTTATATATACACAGAGCATAAAGCCTTATCTCAACGAGTCTGAAAATTAAAAATTAATTATTACTGATTTTCGACGAAGATAGTTTAACTGGGATTGTTTTTTATTCATGAAACTTTATAGTCCACATTCCTTATGAGAAGAAAATATAACAACTACCGCCTTTTTAAGTCTACATTTTTCTTTCTTTATAACTATAAGAAGTATTGCACGGCTTTACATAGGCACCGGTGATATACAAAACAAAATTTGGTTTAATATATCAACTGGAATAACTTCTATGTCTATACGAATGCTTTATTTCAGGTGCGCTGTCATGTGGGATCTGCCTGTATATACTTGGTCTTTCAGGTAGCCCCACAGGAAATATTTCACTGAGATTTGATCAGGTGATCTAAAATATGTCACATCATTCTAATATATCCTCTATATTAAACGTTTTCCTTCAAGTTGAATTTTTTCCCCAAAGACAAATGACACGTTACATAACTTATCATCATAAATGTGTTTGGCTCAATCGCAGACCCTTCAAAGTGAATAGAAAATTACAATGCCTCCAAAAGTCACTTGATATTGTGCTTTTTAACTCGAAATATAGGCAACGATTATATATAATGTACAATGCCAACAATTAACGAGAGTCTGTCCACGCTTGTCCGAAGCGCGGTTTGTCACTCGCATATCTGTCACCACACTAAAACCGACGAGCACAGCTTCTAACAGTGCGGGCATCAACTGAATCGGTTTTTTAAGCGTTCAACTGGTGCCGGCAAATTTTAGTCAGTCCAATGTTTTCTGCATGAAGGAGTTAAATGACGAATCTCTGCTTCTCACACACGTCCATTACAGAGGTTGTTTTTCTAGAGTCTCACATCGTCAGTTTCTGCAACAGAAAATATAAAACTTTCAGGTCATGAATGCATAAGTTCAGTTATCATAGCAATGCAGTTTGCAATACCCTCTGATCCGTTAGGGCAGAATAAAAACAAGGAATCTCTGTTCTTCTCTAAAAGAAAAGAAAGGCAAAGCAGTTTCGATGATTAGTGCAGACATTTGATCATGGCAATGACAAACAAACCGCAGCCCAAGGTTTGTTTTTGGCTTTAACAGTATTTGAACTAAAATCAATATTTTGCCATGACGGTTCGATTTGTTTCTGGGTGTGCTCAAACAATTTCTGGCATAATCGCTAAATATCCTTTTACTTCTTTTTTCTCTTCTTTTTTGTCGATGGCAATAGTGAACACTTCGGTATTGAAGGCGTAACCTTTGAGTTAGGTGGCTTTATTCTTTAAATGAGTGAACTTTGCTTTCTTGGTGGACTTGCCGGCTTTTATATCACAAAATGAAATACTTGGAACATGCCTAGATCTTTATGCAGCTGCCAACAATGTTTAGAGGAGATGAATATAAAGGTTGCTCAGTAGAAGGCCAAACTTCAGAAACGAGTTTATTGTTTGTTGATCAAAAGAACGAAATGGATTTTTGTTTATTTTCATTTTCTGGCAAATATGTGTACGTGTGTGCATATTTGAAGTAAAATTGAATCAAGGATTGGCTTAAGATATTAAGATACACTGGGAAAAAACCCAAAGCAAAAATATACGAGGAAGGTTCTAAAAGTAATGCCACCTATATTTTCTATACCACCCGAATGGATGAATGGGGATTACAAATTTCATTGTTATGGTGACGAACTTTTGCATTGATGACCTGAAAGTTTCATCTCTCTGCTGCTGAGATTGACAGTGTGAGACTATAAGAAATCAATCCCTTATCATAGGCGTGCGTCAGAAGCAGAGATGCGTAATTGAATCTCTCCATGCAGATAAAATTTAACCGATCAACATCCACTGGCATCTATTGAACAGTTATGAAGCCAAGACAATTGATTTCAGCACAGTTAGAAGATGTATTCGTCAATTTTAGAGTGGTGACAGAGGTATTACTGACGCCCATGCATAGCCACCCCAAAATGAACCGCCTTATGAACTGCAAGATTGCATTGAGAATCGTGTTGATTATGTAGAAAAGTAAATTCTGGGGCACGAAATTCCGCTCGTTTCAATGGTACAACTCCCATCTTCATACCTCTGTAAATAAAAAAAAAACTTTAAAAAACAGGTAGCGTTACTTTTGGAATGAAACATTGCAGGCGAAAGGAAACTTTGATTCCAAAACTCGGGGAGGTGAAGCTCGTTTTTCTCGGTTGGTATTTCAACTAAGAGAGGGCAAAACTCTAATAGAAAAAAACCCCCAAAAACTACAGTTCAAACCTCTGCTGCCTTGTGGTCACACTCACTAATAGGAAAGGCTTCGGGAGTAAACTTTGGGGAAAGATCCGAAGTAGGAAACCCTAGCGAAATTTTGTGCTGCATACAACTACATTTTGACAACTTCTCCGACGGCGCTAGGTGTTCCCAAAGATTTAACCCCTCTTTAACTTCAAACGACGAATAAAATGTATAAAACTAACAATTTTCAATTTTTTTTGCTAATTATATCCAGGAAGACTTTTTAATAGAAAAGTAAAACTTTATTTAATAAAACCACATAGAATTAAATTTCTCGTAGAATAAACACAAAAAGTATTCATGCACTTGCTGCTTGCCTTTTCAAATGTATCATAAGAGAGTGCGGACTTGCTACATGGGATTTTTCTCTCTAAACTTATACACCTAGGTTATTCTGTTCTAGAGAGGTCACTCCAAAACAGTGTCGGACTGAACCATCGGCCAATTGGACCATGACCGAAGGCCCAGTACTGCAAAGGGGACCACCTGGCTGCCTATAAAATTATCAAGGATACATTTTTTTAAAACTTTAATACATAAATTCTGATTCGGGTGACTCCGCTTTGCCTGTACACCAAAACGTATGTCTAATGCGCGTAGCTAACAACCTCATATAGTTAAGTCAATATGCACAGTTCACATGCTGCACAGTATCTGCATGTGGCATTTAACTATAAAAATGAGGGGAGAGGCCAATTAAAATTTCTGTCCGAGAGCCCATAACACTCTCTGTCCGCCCCTGTTCCAAATTCACCTAGAGACAACTCTACAATCTTCTGAGACTGACGGATGCCAGAGAGACAGTATGTAACATTTAATTTTATTAGTGTTATATAATTGTAATTGGTGGGATCTTTATTTGGTGCAAAGTTCTTTAAGGAAGACTTCGCAAAAGGCAGTATGAATGGATAAGAATCGAAAACAGAATACACTATTGTATTTTCTCATTCTTCATTCTTTTGGCTTCAAATAAGATGTGTCTTGAGGAGAACGGAACTAATTATTTCAGATATATTCACTCGTAAATCAGCCTTAAATGAATTGAAAAATTTATCGAACAGAAAGTATTATGATAAAACCAACCTATCTAACTATCGACCGAGTAATCGATCGACTAAACTATCTCAATTTGCTTCTGAGCACGTATATTCAAATCACTTCTGTCAATCTTCCTTATCGTTCTGCCAAAAATACTCATGTCATAGGCTATGTGAAGAGAATTTTAATGATTCTTCCGGGGAAGAGAGTCGTATAAAATTGGACATAATCGAAGCAGAGTAGTATCAATGATGAGGGTCGTTCCAAAACAATGCCATCTATTTTTTAAAGTTGAAGAGCTACCAAGGCGAGAGTGGCACCATTAAAATAAGCGACCTCTTGTGCTACAGAATTTATTTATAGTCACAAACATTCTCAATGCATTTTTGCCAGCGATAAATGAGGCGGT
>JAYKTE010248100.1:0-11879 GCA_036873565.1 Xipholeptos notoides | reverse complement strand
TCTCTCTCTCTCTCTCTCTCTCTCTCTCTCTCTCTCTCTCTCTCTCTCTCTCTCTCTCTCTCTCTCTCTCTCTTGTTCACTAATTTCTTTTTAAATCCAATCCCTCTTGCTCACTTGTTTGTTTCGGTTTTTCTTCTTTTACATCCCATCACAAGGAAAAAACAACTTAATTGAAAGTGTGAAACCATATCTCACAACCCAACAAAGTTTCTTGATACTTAGTCATTTGTAGGAAAATCATTTCATATTGAATTTTCCCATTAGTTATATTTTATGACACTTTAAATAAGCAATTTCATAGCTGTAAGCTCATACAGCATGGCTAATATCAGAATATCAGATAACAATTACAATATATTTTTTATTTTAATGTACTTCTTTTTGGAATATTTTTGTCTTGAATAAATGCAAATCCATAGCAATCTAAAAGCTTTGTTTGTTTGTTTGTTTTCTATATGCCACCTGTTATTTTTCACAAAGACACAGAGACATTTTCAGAAAGACAAAATGCAAAGGCATTCTATTTGACTTAATCCAAGTAATAGCCTATAAAAAGCAGAAATATTTATTTTATATATATCCTAATTATATTAATATGATACTGGAATCCATTACCACATTGAAGTAATGATAAATTCATTTAGAAATTCTGAGGTGAAAAGAAATGAAGCCAATGTAGACACCCAAATAGAAAAAAAATGATCAGGACAGATATGTTTATAAGAAATAATATTCATAGTCAAACTATATATAAGATTTTTACATTCCTTGTATAATAATATATTTTTGTATAATTTATTCGTACAAATTATTTGTAACCATGTTGTTATTTTTTTTTTAATTTTAAAGTTTGGTCAAAACCAATTTAGAGAAGCAAACTAAAAAAAATGTATTGAAACTTAGGTAAAGTTTCAAATTTTCTGAAATGTAATAGAATTCAGATGTATGATATTGTTTTATATTCCTGGTGAGGGACATTGAAAAGAGAGTAATCAGGCCCACACTGGTATATATTGCATCAGATTACAACTGTCTAGGAATGTGGAGATTTAAGAGTACACATGGATTTTCCATGCTTGTTCTATCAAGTTATGCCTATTATATTCTTTTCTTTTGAACTAATATCAATGGGAAATACCTGAAGCTTTTCATCCATCAAACCACTGATTAAAAGGTAGAGTAAAAGAATCATACTCATGTGCTCCATGGCAGGTTACCATGCCATTTCCGCCATCAGTGACAAAGATGTTGGTTTTTGCTTTCACAGTTTCTCTCTCTCTTTGATGCACAGTCTACCAGGACATACAAGCTGCATTTACCCAGATTAATGATCAGTGTTGATCTTCACTTAGATGAGTTATTGTCCTGTGTTAATGAGCACCAATTGCCTGGAGCAAACAAATGTGGATGTAATGGTTCAACAGGGATGTGAACTTGCATATTATGATTCTAAAATCTAAGTGTTTAACCATTCACCAACTGTAAAAGGTGAAGTGTATATAACTGTTTAGCCATAGAAGCCCTAAATCAATGCTTGCCTCTAATTACCATTGTGTGGCACAACACTGATTGAATCTAGTTACCAACCATTGAGCAAATGGCATGATGATGTAGCTTAATGGTTTTGAGTGATCTAATGCGGAAAGTAATTTCTTTGTAGTTTTATAAAGAGCTAAAATAAGTAAATATGAAGGATTGTTTTATTTTTGTTTTTTAAGCATTGTAACTCTTCTATGTAATGCAAATCCCATTCTTTTGGTAATCTATGGTTTGTAAACAAAGTTTAATCAGATCTATCTCAATAATATTTAGAGGAAACAAGGGGGATTGTACCTTTCCAAACAGGAGAAATTCCAAAGTAAACCTTTAAGTTACTAACTTGTCTCCATCATTTCATTCTATAAAATGTTCAAATTTACATGGGTTTATTAAAATGGTAACTATACAATTTTTTCTAAACTCAGTTTTATACAAATTGCGTATTAAGGTACAAATGATTACATGCTTGGTGTTAGAGACTATCAAAATGTAAGTGGAAAGCATCCAAAATAAAAACTTGTCAAACAAATCAAATACACACATTGCTTCAAGCAAATTACAAAATTCTTTGTGTGTGTGTGTGAGTGTGTGTGTGTGGAAACGCAAGTGTCTCTCCCTATAGATATTTGCAGAAGATAAAAATGGGGTACAGAAAAACAGTATAGAAGTGTATACATATGTCAAAAGATTATAGATATTATTTATTATACCAAATTATTTTGCATAAACTAAAGAAATAAAAATGGTCCAAAAGTTAGATAAAGCAATTAATTGGAATTTAAAATAATTTTCCCATTATTTCTTATTAGACTACTTATTTACCATGACAGCCATTTAGCAATAGAAATTTCCTTAAGGTATTTTAAAATCTTTAACAATAGAGGATAAATCTTCACTTATGATGCAAGCCTATTTATTTCAAGTATGACTGGCCATCAAACAACATTCTTAGTATAGTATCAATCAGAAGCAAATAAAAGTCTATAAAAAAACTAGGATATTTTCATCAACCCTTTATAATATAAATAAATTGATTGAGGAAGATTTTTAGGATAAAGCATGAAATATGCTTAGAACTAAAAGGCCTGGTAAAAACAAAAATATACTTTCTAATCATATAATGGAGTTCTAGAGAAAGATAGATACCCTTAAATATGTGTACATAATTTTTATGATACTTGCTTCTTGTAGGAGAAATTAAGTACTTTTAAAAATACAAAATAATTCTGTCAGTCAACCCATGAAGAGTGATGAAAACAAGTAAGTTGTTTGTCTCCTGAATCTAAAGAAAATATTGATTTGACCTTGTTATTGATATGTATATAGATAGATAGATAGATGAAAATACAATATGTTTTCATTTCAAAGATTCTCAGCAATAATAACATTACCCATATACTGTTCAAAAGCAACAATAAGTAAGAGTGGCACAATTCATTGAAAATGAAGTCTTAAAAAAAACAAACTATCAGTACTTCTAAAATGTTTAATTTTCTTTTTCATTGATACATGTTTGCTTTCTTAAACTGTTCTTGCCCTTCAAAATCCTCACTAAAATTTTCAAGTCAGTAAGTTCACAAAATTAATTTTTTTGAAACTCTCTGATTTTCAGTTCACTGACTTTAACATGAACTTTCTTTCAACAGGATTTATCTTATAAAAATAAAAACCAGAGAGAATCTATTTTTCCTTGCAACTTTACAAAAAGTAATAATACTCTTAATCTTCTAGTGTCTGAAAATCTTGTTAAATTTTACATTTCAATGTAGGATAAATCTCAAAATATCATGTTTTGCTGTATATCTAACATTCAGCAACAGATTTCTTTCAATAATATATATATTAAGAAAGGACCCCACTAAATTTAGAATTAAAGTAACACCCTCTGAATAAAAGAAAAAGAATTAACAAAAAACTAAACATTCATTTTCAAAGACTTCTGTTATAATTATAAGGACAATTAAAAATGCTATATCTTTTATTTTCATAATTAAAGAAAGTTGGCTTAAAGTTTGATGTAGAAATTATGAAAGAAAAGCTTTTCCAAACTGTTGTTAAAAAAAAGAGAATATTCATCTCCAAATATTTCATAGATACAAAAAATGTCAATAAAATCAAAGAATTCATTGACTTTCATAATAATTTTGACTATTTATATCTTAGATTAATGTGCTCCTTCTTGTAAATATATTCAGAATGTTTTGGTCACTGGATATGCCAACCTCCCTTAGAAGACTTTTGTTGAATAAAGAATTTGGTTTGAAATTCTGAAAAGGCTGCAATGATAGAAATTTGATGAAGGCTGTAAAGTACAACAACTGAATGAAATTCATGAATTTGACAACTAAGATTTATGGCAGTTTAAGCCACAAGAGTAATTTCATAACAAAACAATCTGAGGTTTGTAAGTAATGAAAAAATCTTTTAATTAAATTTAATTATAATGCTACTAGAATGTCATTTAGTTAAAGAAAAGTGTAATAAAATACTATTGTAAGTATAATAAACAGGATTTTTTTTCTTTAACAAAGTAGTTCTGTTATTGCAAGGACAATTAAAAGTTTCAGACAGTTATATGGTGAATTGATAACATTTGTACATTCTTACAACAAACAATATTCATCTAAACCTTTTAAATTTCTGGGAGTATAGTTTAAAAAGCTTTTCAAAATTTTACAAATAACTTTTTTTCCCAGTTATGGAAAGGAATCTCTCTGGCACTAAGAATAAGTACTTGGATTTTAGGATTATAATACATAATTTAAAATCCCAGTTGTTTTGTAATATTCACATTTCAGCTAATATTCTTAGGAAAGGTATGTATCTCTTTATTATCTTTTACTATGATTTCTATAAAGTCACAAGTATTATTCATGAATGAAGGACATTTATCAGAAATGATTATTTTTGGCAGTAAATGACTGAAAAGGTATGCTTGATGCTATATTGCATGTTAAACAAAATTCCAAATTCAAAAATACTAAAAATATATATTGAACATCTTACGGTTGCTTTAGCTATACTAATATTATAGACAATAACAATTTGATAAAAATTAAACAAAAAACAACACTTATATTATAGAACAATTAGAATTGTTATCTAGAATGGGCCTGGGATAATTGTTGGAAAGAGTGTGTCTAAAATTAAATGAAAAGAAAGTGGGGGTTATTTCTTGAGTGTAATACAACAGATAGGTCGGAAGCTATGACCGTATCATTAAATAGATTTGATAGAAAGCAAAGTGGAAAACAAAGAAAGTAGACATCATTTCTGCAAAGAGAAATTTCCTAAGTTTGACATAAAAAATATGTTAAAAATACAACACATCAATATATAGATTAGCAAAGACTTTTTTTCTCTTTCTTTTTACATACAAGAAGAGCGCTGGTGTTCTGTCTTCGGATCATTTTCACTTCTTGCTCATGTTTACTCTGTAGTGTGGATAATTTTTGTTCACGCATCTCACGTTGCCTGAAATGAGAACAAATAACAAGTTGTTGTTATTGACCATTTGTGAGATGGTTGACTGCATGTTAACCATAAAAGCTAATTTCATTGGCATTTGTATATAGTCCACTAGTATTTATAAACAGATTACATCTTCACATAATTTATTTTCTTTACCTAAAATTTAATGAAATCAATTTACGTTTTATGTTACTAGCTGATGTACATAGTATCATAGGGATATCATATGCACAATGCCATAGTATTTTACGTTGTTTTTTTTTCATGACAAAGACTATGATATCAGGGATGCTGAAATTATAATTCTTATTTAAAGTTAAGCAGCATTGAAGATTGTCAGTTATTAGAGGGATGATTATTTTGGAATACTTTGTACAATATATGATCTGTGTATTTGGCAAATCATGTCTCATTTTGACCACTATTTAAAAGAACAAATGAACTGTCTTTTAATCTAATTGGCATAATTGTTTTGGTTGTGAGCTATATATATGATGAATAAATTCCCCGTAAGCAAAGACAGGGGAGTATATTATTTGCTAACATTCTGGATCAAGTTTTCTTTCTAATCAATGATGTGGAGATTTAGAAATTGTAATCTTATTAATTACGACAGGATTGCAATAATAAGCTGGTTAGAAAGGTAAACTCATATTTACATATGTGTGTGTGCATGTATTTAGATAGATTTTTAAAATGCGGGCCACAATACTGATATGAAAAGGTTATGGCAGTAGATCTATTTAGACTCTTTCTTGACAGGAAAAGTAAACCTTGCTTATAAAAGTCATATTTTTGCAATATGAAATTGAGGAAATGCATTAGAATTTTTGTAAAATGAAGCTAATTGAATAGCATTAAAGTTTGGTGTTCTTGGGCAATGGACATAGACATTTGGCTGTTTCAGTGATTTCAATATTTATAAGCACTAAATTGAAATCCCTATTTCTGAAAAAATATTTCCGAAAGAAAAATAATCTGAATCATCTACAGGTTATGTGCTCTGATTTAGTACCTTACTTGTCAAAGTTAATTGCCTGAGAATGTAAAGAATATTGGTTACCCATAAAGGAGATAAATTTATAAATAGATAATCAAAAAATATCTCTTCAAGTACAATACTTAACAAGGGAGATGAGACTTTCCAAGACCTCATTATTTTGTAATAAGGGTCAGAAAAATTGTCTACTTTGATCCTTGTTAGCATGGTATAAATGAAAACTTAGTAATTCGAATGATCATTAGATAAACTATTTAAAATGGCTCAGGTAATATTTGACCACCTGATTTATTGATGAAGAGTGGAAAATTATGCTTTGATTTATTCCAGAAAACAATCTTTTTAGGCTTCAGCTAAAAAAACAAAAAAAAAACAATAAAATGATTTGATGCACTAATAAAACGACCCCAGTTGCCTTCAGTGAGGATTTAAGATAAAGAATATCAAATTTAATCCACTTTTTTCTTGAATGAGCCAAAATGTCTTCAGTCTTTTTTCTATTATTATTCTATGCACAGAAATTATATCGAATACTTCCCCAAGGCTTCAACACAGGTTGTTTAATATGGTTTGAAATCCTTTTCATATGACTTCATTGATCTTAGCAACTACTTTTATTCACAGACGTACTGGAATGAACAGCAATGTGTAATGATTTAAAAACTGTTTAACATCTTGATCCTTCTATGATTTATCTGTGACTAACCCTAACCCTTCTTTACGCTTGATGTCATTTTATAGCTATTTTGTATGTGCATTATTAGGCCATTGCATGCACTATTTAATATTGCACCCATTAGATATTAAGCTTGTTGTCTACTCTAAGAAAAAAATGAGTAGAAAGGCTTTTACAGAATATCCTTCAAATATTTTTCAACTGCTTTAAAATGAAAATTTTGTTGCAAAGAAAAAAAATGTCAAAACATACTTTTTCATGTCCTCCCTCAATTGATAAATGGTACTTTGTAAGTCTGAAATAGTCTGAAATGAAAAGAGAATAAAAATCAAACCGCTTAGCTTAAATTTGACAGTGGCTAAAAAATCAATATATTAAGTGTAGCTGTTAGATAATTAAACTGGTTTCATGAGAAACAAATCCTTAATAACAGAATATAAAAATTGGTTTAAATTTTTAAAAGTAGTTAGTACTATTATGAATTTCCAGGAAAGACATTTTTTAGATTAAGCATAAAACACCTGAAAAAGTTGGTTGGCACATTAGCTGAAATATTGAGCATATAAAGATAAGAATAATAGTAAAAAAAATATTTGTTATGTGAGATGTTTAAAAATGTCAGACATTTATACTAGGTATTTAATAACATACTAACTTTTATAAAGGTTCTATTGTTAGTAAAACAAAATATGAGAAAACTGTGATGAGAAAAAGTAATAAACTTGTTATCTTACTTTCAAAGATTACTTCTGAAGACTTCTTCATTTTAAGATTGTAATCTAAAATACAATCATTACTATGGAGTTAAAAATTGTATTCCAACCAAAAATATATCTTGTCTGTATGCTCTGCTGATTGATGCTGTTCTGGTTCATAACATAGATACATAATTTTCATTCTATTAGATACACATTTCACATTTAATTTTCACCTGTCCAAAATAACCATGCTTTAGCTTGTCACAACTATTGAAGAAAATTCTATCTAGGGTTTGGAAGGATGAATATACATTCAAATGCATTTATTTCGTTCTTTTAGAATTAATGTTAAATACACCAACTTCAATACTAAATAAATCCCCAGTATTGGTTGAAAACTCTATCAAAAACAAAACAAATAAAAATAAAGACACACCAAATAAAAACTCAAAATAGCAAAATGAAATACTGCATAAAAAATAATGAAGAATTTGGTTACTTAATAAAATAGTGCTTGCTATTAACTTATTCACTCATTATGCCAAATGTTTTTTGGAATAGATATTATAAATATTTTTTATGTTCTAGAGTATTTTTGTTTAATTATTCAAACACAATTTACTTGTAACTACTTGCTTAAAATGATTAGTTTGACAACAATTTATGAATTTACAAAGAATAAATGTCAGGCATAATCTGTATTTTGAATTAAAAATCAACTATGTCTTTAGATGTAAGGATTCAGCAAATTTACTACAAAACAAAATACAACTGTAAAATCTTATTATCATATAATTATCATAATCTGATAAATTTAAGGAGATTTTATGCACTTGAACCTTAGTTGTACACTTTGATGCAATGAATCTTATGGTCAAGGTAATATTTGGTGAACCACACTCTATCCATCAATAAAATGATCTCAATCACAAGAAGGCCCAGCTAGGAAGAACATCAAAATTTCAGCAGTCTTTCAATTTCTTTCCCCTGCTAGTTTTAAACCTAAAAAAAATAGGTGTGTCACCCTATGTATTTATTAGCAAACAGTGAAAGGAAATTTTTTGAATATGCTAAAATGTTAAGTGGGTACCTTAAAACTTGTTTAAAGTGACCTCTAGCAGTTAATCAAAAATACTACAGATAAGTTTAAATTTGAATTATGCTCTTTCATTGGCTTTCATATTAATCTCGACCAGATAGGTATGAATCTGTTTCTGAACACTACCCCGAGGAATATAAATATCAAACCTTTCATACATGCAAGTTTCATACAGGATATTATACACCTAATGTACCTGATTTAAAACTGGCTAGCAGTGGAAAGAGAAATAGAAGGGCTAATTAGATTTTATTCATAAGAGATGGTTCAAAGCATTTTATGCACAGAAATTCCATGGTGACGCTGAATGAATCTATGCTGCTGTGATGAATGGGACAGGACTTACCAAATATGCCTTGGCTGCCAAGTTTTTAACATTGAAAGATACAACCAAACTAAAAGTGAGCCTAATCTTCCAGAAATTTTGATACTAAATCCCTATAATTGTATTTTCTTTGCATTAAAGTTTCAATAAAATCAGCTTGAAAAAAATTACTTTAATTCAATTTGAAATCTGGCACTATCCTGTAGTTTTAAATCTGTAGATCAAGTACACCACTACATTTGACACTTCTCAGTTACAGGATTCTAGTCTTTCTGGCATTAGTTTATTGGATCCCTCATAAAAAAACAATTATTTATTTATTTATTCATCAAAATCAAAACTTCAGTCAGGAATATTACCAAGAAAATTTTGGATTATAAAGTATAGGTTTCAACTTCTGTAATAATTTGTCACCTTGAAATTTATAGCTGTCTAAATAAAAAAAACTACCAAGAGAGTAATCTATGAAGTATTTTGTTTGAAGTAATAACTTTAAGAACCAAATTTTGTTGAAATAATTGAATGATCCAAACAGAAAATACAAAAATCTAGAGGAGTTATTAGTTCCAATTGCTGGACTACTGACACATTGATTTGAGTTGTAAAGTCATTGAAGCATTGTATATTTGAGAAAATTTAGTACCTTTTCCTAAAAGAAGGGAAGTAAGAGAAATGAGTGAGTAGCAAATGAATAAAAAAGTATAACATTTTTACAACAGATAGAGAGAAAGTTAAAAAACTCTTTCTTAAAAAAGCTAGAGAATTGGTTTCAGTTTCTTTGTTTTGTGGCATATCAAAGTTAAGGTTATTAAGAAGTTTTCTTATTATCTTTGTTAATTTGCAAGTAAGCATAATGGACCAACACCAATTTGAACTGATGTGTTATTATGCTACGATTCATTTATAGCAGATGAAAATCCAGAAAACATAAATGTTAGGAAAATACAAAAAAGGTTACATAATTGTGTTAGGTGAATGGTTAATTGCTTGAACTTTAGAATCATAATACACTAGATTAAATCCAAGTCAAACTATTATGTTCATTTGAATTTGTTCTGGGCAAATAGAGTTAGCCAACTTTGGATAAAAACTCTTCTAAAATGAAGAAAAAATCTTGCAAATCTCAGGTAGATGTAATTTGTGAGTCTTGGCGAATGGTACTCAGAGAAAAGAGGGTTGGGGCAGTGGATAGGTAGTTGAACTTTGGAATCGTAATATGCATATTTGAATCCAAGTCATTCCGTTTACGTTCACATTTGGACTAATATCCTTGGAAAAGGTATGAATACTCACATTTCCCCCATCTATGGATTAAATAGTACATACTATGTTATTAAAAAAAACTGTAGTAAAAAATAAGAGGGGAGTCTCTCTTGCACAACCTAACAACCAATGGAACACCAATACGACACCTCTTGTTTGAACGCAACGCCAAAACGGAAACTCCCACCACATCTCATGCATGTTCCTTTTATGTGTTTGACCTCTCTCTCTCTTCCTACCTCCTCTTTCGTTGCTTTAAACAACATGCCCCCCTAATCTCAAGATCACATTAGAAGAAACCAGTTGAATTCTACCTTCTACACACTAGAAGAAACTAGTTGAATTCCATCTTCTACACACTAAAAGAAAACAGTTTAATTTCAGTTCAGATCCTGTCCTTGTTCCAACTTCGTCTCAACAATATCTATATTTGTGTCAAGACTGACACTTATTCTTAAATTTTATACGTCATGTTGTTCAGGCTGGTGGCCATCATTGAAATAGCTTGTAGTAAAAAATGACCTAACAACTAATGGAGCACCAATATGACACATCTGGTTCAAACGCAATTTTTTTCTAATGTGTGTGATTTTGATTACATTTTAAAAGAATTCTATAATGGCAATTCGACTATTCCCGTTTATTTATTTTTATTTTTAATTCTATTTCTTAGAGTTGTTTTGAGATAAAATCACTTTCTATTTGATGAATTTCCTGAAACGTACAAGGCTTTTTCTTAATCTAGCATTTACATTTTAATGAATCTCTCATAAGAGACTACTATTTTTTTTATTACAATTTTTTTAACTTCTTAGTAAAAATAGATGTGTAGGACAGAAGGGTTCTTCTTATCGCTATTTGTTAGCAAAATCATTTTGCAGTAACTAGAAAATAAAAGAAATATATGAAACATATATTTTTTTATTTCAATAGATATTATCAAGCTTTATTTATAGACACTTCAGAAAGATTTTTATCAATAGATAGTTTAAGATCTCTTAGAACTCTTTAAAGAAAACACAACAACTAAAAAGCATGTTCTTAATTCCTTTTCATTTAGGATGCTATCTGGTTATAAACTGTTTTACCTTATCAAACTTTTCAGTCATTGAATGCCGTGTAAAATCATGTTTGATAATGACTCTTAGAAAAATTTAAATTGTAACTAATAAAGAGACTAGTACTTTTTAAAAAGATATTAGGTTGAAAGTTAATCTGAGTCATTGGGATTTAAACTTGTATACTATAATTCCAAAGTCCAAACACTGAGCCACTGTGCAACAGACACTCCCTTTGAAGTTATTGTTGCGATGACTCCCCTAGAGATGGACTTGTCCTCACGTGACTGATACTGCCTAAGCTTTGCTTTGTGCAGTTGACAAATAGCAGCCATAAAGTGAGTGATTGAGAGATTGTGCATAATGAGAGGAGATTAATCCCAGCTATCCTTTATTTCTTGTATTCCTTCAATATAACTTATTTCAACTAATACCCAAGTCATGTTATTATTTCAACTTTTGCTTGACCATAACACTTATATAGCTGATATCAGCTAATTCATCATACTACTGAATGAAACAAAATGGTCTTTTTGAAATTAATCCAGAGGTTTTAGTTTCCAAGCTAGAAATGGGGAAATTTTGTTTCCTCTACAATGGCCATGACCTCAACTTTATTAAGTCGTTAGTTGAGATCACCTGGTATTGTTCTGTAGCATTAGACTTTTGCATACAATATGAGAGAGAGAGAGAGAGAGAGAGAGAGAGAGAGAGAGAGAGAGAGAGAGAGAGAGAGAGAGAGAGAGAGAG
>JAYKTE010247989.1:0-11879 GCA_036873565.1 Xipholeptos notoides | reverse complement strand
TAAAAAGTACGACTTAAATCGTTCAATAAACTGAATAAAATAAATATAAAAATAAATGATATCCATTTAAAAAAAATTGATCTTTCAAAAAATAAAAATTAAATTAAATAATTAAAATCGATCAAGTATAATCGAAAGTAAAAAGGGTTGAAAAAATTCTAAGAAATACGTTGGAAGCATATGACCAGACGAGCAAACATGGAGTCGAACTACGTCAGAATCGATAAGATTTTTTAAAAAATTAAAAAAAAATTTAATTGAAGAGTTTTAATAAAATTAAAATAACAGACTTGGAAATAATTAAAGGTAAAGGGGTCAGGTGTCACACGTGTTAATGCTGAAATGAAAACTGTAAAAGCCACAACAATCCTGGTTACTTTTTCATTACTCTTAAGAGTATCAATCATGGCGACCATTCCAGCAACCGAGTAGAAAAGTACGTTTCTATGAACAATGGATATAAAATTAATTAGAAATATATACAATATAAGATAATATACCTTTTATTTCCTCACGGCAAAATATGATCCCCGATTTTCCGAAGGGAAGTTAATAGTATGGGGCACAACTATTATCTTCAGTGAGAAGGGGCCCTTAACACCAATGGCGTCAGCGGTACTACTCAGTCGGTTATCAATATACGTTAAGAGAGGGGAAATTTGCTGCTCCTCCTCCTGTAGTAGTTAGATGCAGAGGGGGAGATTATCTACTTCCCCCTCTCTCGCTAACATATACTCAAGACTATGACTCTCTGTACAGGTCCGTTAGAAATGAAGGGGAGAATTCATTATTATTATTATTTTCCCCCTCTCTCACTAACATTACATACACACGCACTAACTCGGTATTAGACCCAAATAATTTACTTCCACTACAACTAAATATTGAATGAGGAGTAAAGAAGAAAGAAAAATGGCGACAAGAAATTGAAAATGGAGTGATACAAAAACATTATAAAAGAAACAAGAAATCTTGAAATAAATTTTTTTTTTTTACTCACATTGAAATAAATTGAAGTGTTCAATCGATTGGTAAAAAAAATCTATAGAATATCAAAATCACCTCACAAGTTTGTTTGACGAGATTTTGAAACTTCTTTTAATTATCAAAATGCTACTGCTTGCACATAAAGGAAAAATATAACTGACGCCATCTTCGTTTTTGTCTTGGTCGTTCTTTCACTGACGAAGGCAACAGTCCAACAAGCGGGAAGGAACTGTGGGATTGAAATGATGGCTCATCAAACCAAAGACTTTAAATACTTGTTCTGTTGTAGTTTAAAAAAAATAATAAAAAAACGGCTATTTGCTCATTGATGACAATAAAGGCTATTGCTACAAAAGGTTGGGGGATAACGTGTTATAGAGAGTGCTTGTCTTAAATCGATATGTAACAACTGGTGTTTTAACTGTTAAGCATTTTGTTTTTTTAATTTTAAATTCATATTACATGTTGATGCTAGCAAGTTTGAGTATATTTGAGTTCGATTATTCATGGTTCACTTTCGATGAGATGATACTTATTAAAATTTGTGATGATCGATGGTAAATTCAAAGAAAAATGGGAGTGAATGATTGATAAACAGGTTGAGTCAGGTTCTAAAACTCTGTAAAAGTACATTTTAATGACCAATATTATTTAAGTATTTTCGTCTTAAAACTGGCGAGATTCATATTTTTGCTCTGCGCATTTGCATTATGAAAATGACCTGAACTATTTTTTTTATGGTTGACATTTCTTTTATCATTAATATTTTTAAAAAGGTAAATGAGTTTTTGATGTTTATTCAGTAAACATTTTATTAGTAAACAATAACTGACATTCGCGTGAATGGCTTTGTTGATACTATTATCTTTAGAAAACAATATATTCAGTTTTACTTGTTTTTATGAGAAAGGAGAAAAATTAAGAGAAAGTCGCTGAAAAAAAAAGTATTTCACATAAATTCCTGAAAACCAAAGGGATAATCAAACAAAGCCGTTTTTTTTACTTTTCATACATTTTATTAAGATTGTAGAAAAATGTTATAAAAATACATTTATAAAAATAAAAACATACAAAAACACATTAAATTTTAAAAACCTTTACCATTTCATTATTACGATCATTATGTAACAATTAATGAAAAAAATGTGGGGTTGTAAAAATATATAGACAAAAAAACCAATAGCTTTTTTAGGAAAACCAACCACTTTGTTTACTTTTATCGGTTTTTAAAACGAGTTGCTAAAGAATTCTAAGATCTAAGAATAATTTGGCGATTTTAAATTAATAAAAATTACGAATCTGTTATAAACTTGCACTATTATTGGGTTCATTAATTAATTTAAAATAGAAAATTACAATTTAATCAAATTGGCGGAGGGGGGGGACAATTAAAGGAAAAAGGGCTAGAAAAATGTATTATTCATTATGATTTTCAAAATCTAATTAAGATTATAATTGAAAATAAAATTTCATCAAATTAAGAACAAGACTCATTATTGTACTATCTGGCACATCAAATTCTATTGTGAACAATAGAAAAAATGGCATAGTATTCAACATTAAGAAAATTTATTCAGGTCATTAAGCTTAATTAACCTATGGTATTCATTACTTAGGGAAATTTAAACATTTTAAGCTTTAGTGTTCAAAATTAGCTTAACCAACCAAATCATTCCTTTATAATATTAAATTGTGCTTGTCCTTATTTTCTTTTTAAAAACATTTGGCTTGTGTGTATTTTCAAATCAATAAAATGTATTCAAATAAATTAACATTTAATATTTTCAAATAGAGTTTATGTCTAACAAGATGGCATTAAAATTATATCTGGATACTTATCGCAATTTTTGTTACGAGGATAACAATAAAAATTACGAATTAACAAATGCACTAAAGTACTGTGAAAAACTATTTTGATAAAAATCAAAATTTAATTAAATAATTGCTAGTTAAGTTTTTAGTTTAATAAACTTCTTTTAATGAAGGAATTTAGCTATTCAAAACCCAGGGCTACTAAGAGTGTAAAATATCTCATCGTCAAAATTTGATGGAGGCAATGAAATTATACAATACAGTTAGAAAACGACTAAAAACGATATTAAATTTTCTACAATTTGGAGAAATGCAAAAAAAATTGTCAAAATTTCATGAAATGGTAATTAACAACTTTTAGTCACAATTAACACGTATAGTTTTTTTTACAGTTATCGACATTACTAGATGATATTAAGTCATACAAAACTAGGTCTACGAAAAATTATTTTTCTTCAATGACAAATGAAGGTCAAAGGACTATTTTAAACTATTACAAAGCATTTTATAACCTGAACGACTGAATAGAGTAAAAGGCAAGCACTAAAAACCTTAAATTGGTAAATTTAACTGTTAAAAGTGCTAACAAAAACAATAAGACAATATAAAGAGATCATTAAGCAAAAAAAGACAAAGTTTTACAAAATGGAGAATAGAAGCAAGGTTATATAAGACCTCGTCAGTAGGATACATGTTAGTTGGTTCTTTCTTGTCCTTTTCCAATTTTTTTTAAACTGTAGATGGAAGTTCCACGCATTTGCCTTCATACAACAAGTGATCGCGGATGTCTTTAAAATCCAACCGACAGCCACTTGTTCGTACAACAACTGCAGTGGAAGAGGGATATTTAACAGTAAAAAAAAAACGGTTGTTTTTTTTTTTAAGCGCTGGTCGTTTTCCTAGCGCAGCAGCAGAAGACACGTCCTTCCAGTACGACGAAGTAGCAACGAACAAATGAGAAATTTTACAATTTGGTACTCAGTAATCTTAAAAATGGAGGTAAGGGAGATAACTCTCTCTTTGTTGCGAGCAGTTTATTTACACAAATATTTTTCTAATTATTATTTTTTTATATTCAAAACTAAATATACAATTAATTGACATTTTTATAAGCAATAAAATCATTTTAAAACAAAAACAACATAATTAATACTTAAAGAAATTTTTCGGTATCTGATGATGACGTCATGATCAAGACGCGCCCTGTAAACTGGATTATGTATTATATTTTAAAAAACATGAAAAATTTAAAAATATTACATTTTATTTTTTATCTTGATTAGTATATAGATTCAATATGCTTAATAAATATTATTCAAACATGTTTAAAATTTGAAATCATATATATTAAACAATTTAGATGCAAATAACATTTTACGGACCGGAAACTTGTATACATTACAAAATGGCGACATTTTTTTTAACAAAAGTAACATATTTTATTTTATTACTTTTATAACCTTTTTCATCGTTATGTATTATCAGTATTATTTTCCACATCCAAAGTTATTCTTAAAAAGAAAGTCTAAATTTCAAAATTATAAAACATCAATGTTTAGCATAAACATACTAATTATTGACGTTAGATTTTGATTTTATTCCATTCAAATATTTTAAGCTCATATAGAATAAAATAGTTTAAACTATAAATCACCTAAAATTTAAATGCTAGACCAACTGAAACATAAAGATAAATGCGCAATAAATGAAAAAGTGTTAATATTTTTGCTTTAAGTGTATAAGTGGCAAGCAAGCTGCCGTTGGGCGTTTTGTTCGGACGACGTTTAAACCAAAACCATATTTTTTTCGAAATAAAACTATTTTCTTTTCTAAAATTTTTGAATTTAGAAATAAAAAATACAAGTGGTCATCCTAATTTTTGTTGTGTAAGAAGCAATTAGTGCTTTTACTTTTTTTTCTTTTTCTCCCAACGTACTTAGTTTAATTTAAATTTATTTTGAATAACAACGCCTCTGACTGGACTGGACTGGACCAGGACCATCAATTTCAAATAAAATGCATGAAATTAAGTCAATTATTACAATATGTGCAATAATATCTTCACTATCTACCATACCGTCCAGTAAAAAATAAAACGCAAATAAACATTAACTTTAATCTAAATAAGTTTTAAAACGGTCTTACTAATTACTTTTATATACACTTATAATTTTATTATTATCAGTAATTAAATTAATTAGCATTTTCATTGAAAATAAAGTTTGATAAAATGTTTAAAACTTATTTGTCCAGTGGTTTCAATATGGGAGATTTATTTTACTAGAAACATGAAACATTATTATAGAAAGTTAAGAGTATCCCCTGTAAATCTTTAAATATTGAACTTTTTTTGTATTTTCTTTTTAATAATCTGAAAATTTAATGTACAATAATAAGAAAAACATGGGGCGGGTATGAGTTATTAACTGTGACGACACACACGGGCAGTGAGTGACTGACACGTACGCCGAAATATCTCATTTCTAAAAAAAATAGTCGAATAATGGCGAATAACGAGTTTTAAAAAATGGTAATATCAGATTCAAGAAAAATTACTGGGAATTTTCAGTAATTACAAATATTCATATTATTTACATTATAAATTAAATATATTTAATGAGCCAAAAATAAATAATTTTACCACGCTATAAAAGAAAACACAAACAAAACATACACAAAGGAAACAAACAAAATACTTTCACTAAACAAAACATTTTTATAAATGAATTTTACAATTATCTCGCTTTCAAAAATCGGAATAGCATTGAAATCAACATTATTTATTCTTACATTTTAAAGTTTATTGAATAATAATAATCTTAAAATATGAAGTAAGTGGGAAATCAAGCGGCTACTGGTAAAAACGTACCTACACTAAACCTAAATAAAATATCTTAAACCACACAATGCCACAACTCAATGCAACTGCAACTCATTAATCTTTAGTTTTTCATTAAGAAAAATTTAATATATTTTATAAATTTATTTGGCATTATAAGAGTAAATGGCCTATTGTATTTCCCCCCTATATTTAGTTAAAAAATCGAAACCACTCCCTTCCGTTTTTTTTTACTTTCAAAATAAAAATTAATATGGCGGTTAAAAAACTCTTGAGAATACCATTGGTTTTTTATTGATGAGTAAATGCAGGTAGACCACTTTTACTAAAGATAAATTGATTTCAATCATAATTTTTTATATCAGAAAATGTTCAAGACACAAACAAACTTTATTGTGACAGTGACAGACATTAGACCTATGGGCCAATTTCCCTAAAGTCGGAATTATAGGCCAAATTTACCCGTGTGTAATTATGAAATAATTGGTGTGGTTGGTGTGACCGTGTGCGTTTAGCGTGTTTTTGAAGTTGAATGCGTGAAAGTACTGAATTTAGAATCCGCCATCAATTAGTGTTAGTTTAAAAAAAAAATTCAATGTTATCAATTATCATTAAATATGAATTTAATTAAACTATTTAAATATAAATGCCGCTCTCCACCACCCCACACCACCACCACAAGTAACCAAAACCTATTTTCGTTAAAATGTGAAATTTTCAGTGGGTCAATTTTCCTAAAATCGTGAAAAATGCTCCAGTAGTCTAGTCTACTGTCAGTAGAGAAATGTTTAACCCCCATTACATAAACATGCCAATAAAATGCACAAAACTATACATTTTCATTTGTTTTGGTGTTCATGTTTTATTTATTCAAATACACTTCTAAAATAAACTAAAGTGTTTTAAAAACTTATCAAATTTAATATATTGATTTTTTTTCAATCGTAAAAAAAACACGCTTACGTAATGCATTAGATTTTTAAATTTTTAGAATTAGAAATTTCTATGCACCCACACAACACACCGCCGCTAATGAATACTCCACTCACTCCACCACACTAAGTGAGTGCTCTCAGATCCTTCCGCCTTCACCTCACCTTCCAACCAAGTTCACTAATTAGCAATTTTAAAATAAAACCAATGAACGGTTTTTTTTTTTCTTTTAAATTTAGAATAAACTTTCTTTACATTTTATTTAATAACACGTCGATTGCGAGCAGTCAGTCCGGGCAGTCCCTGCTACTTTTCGAAATTATTGGTTGCCTTTTTTGTGGAAATTATTTTTAGTTTAAAAAATACCGCAGAGTAAATTGTTAATGATCGATTTTGTCAATCAATACAAACTATGTGTGTCGATAAGTTAATGGAAGAAATATCAAGTTTCTAAATACCTAAAATAAAATCAATTAAATTCACAATCGCCCTAATCATTCTAAAATTATTATCGATTGATTGCACGCTCGCTCCACTACTAACCTTTCAAGATTATTTTTTTAAATCGATAAAAAAAATTTAAGATTTTTAGAGGGCGAGGTTAGGGTGCACCGGGTGCACCCCTGAGTGAGTGGAGTCAATGGAGTGGAGTTAATTGGAGTTATCACTCACACTTACCTGACCTGCTCAGTGCTGCTGCTCTGCTGCAGCTGCACATAGTTAAATCGTAATACATATAACCTTAATAATATCCTAAATCTATTGGAACCGCACGCGGCGTAAAAGATAATGAAGAGTTGTTTGTTATCCATAAACAAAATGTTCAAAAATACTTCTTTTTTATAAATACAATATCAAAACTTTTTTTAAAAAGAACGAAATGTGTGGTGTGTGTTGTTTTGATCTATTTTTTCCTTTTCAATTTTTTTGCGGGTTATTATCGATTGGACCCTACTAAACTCTCAAGTTATTGCAAAAGTTCAATATTTAAAGATGTGTAAGCGTATAGTTTCTAATACAGCATTTTTTTAAAATAAATCGATACGATACCCCATATTGGAACATAGTGAAACAAAACACTCAACTTGAAAGCGAAACTGAATTAGGTTTGAGTGGGATTTTTTGAAAACTTGTTGGAAATAAATGTAAATTGCTTTTTGCCCAAAGTGATAAAAAAATACTTTTTTAAAAAATAAAATGATTGAGTAGTAAGAGTGAATATTTAAAACGAAATGTTAAAAAAATAAACTCACCCCTACCTAAACCCAACTCATTAATTTCTTTCCTACAAATTTTAAATTAAAAACCATTGCTAATATTCATTTTATGTGGACAATAACTCTTAAACTTGAGCAGTTGAAGTTATGGGAATGATCGATGATGCGATTTTGGTGTAATCACTGGATGCCGATGAGCACTAAAAAATTCTAAATAATTTTTTGCGTTTTATTTATTTTTTTTTTTTTTGAGAGCTGTAATCTGGAAAATTAGTGTTTCTGTTTAATCAATTATCAATAAGAATAGATTGTAATTTGTTTTTAATTATCAATATTTGTGAAAATAATACTTGATTAATTTTTAGGTATTTTTTTTACCTTTTTTAAAGGTTCACCTGAAAATTTATTTTGAAACCAAAATGAATGCTTCTTGTTTTTAAAACTAATTAATCTTCACGGAAGGTGAAAACTAAACAAAAAGAAAGCAAGGAAACGTAAAATCGTACGTAACCTCTTTGGGCTTAAAGAAAAAATGTGAAATTTAAAAAAAAGGTGATGGTAGTGAGTGGTTGTCCCAAAACGCCAACTGTTCGAACATAAACACTCACCTTTCAAATGTTGATTTTTGTATTCGCCGGTTCTCCTTAGGTTTGGGGTTGACTCAAAACAAACAATAAAAATGGCGGCCACTATTGAAAATTATAGTAAAAGTGAATAAAATTCTTATGGCCGTGAAAACTGTTTGCCAGCGAAAATTTGAAATGTGATATTCGTTCAAAACAAATCCGAATATCCTTAAAAAGTAACAATTGAAAAGTGAGTGTTGACTGTTGAGTGTTGTTGGTTAACAAAGTGTTTAATTGATCTTAAATTGCCTAAAAAAAATAAAAAGTATAAATTAGCTGAAAGTACGAGGGTCGTTCCAAAAGTAATGAATGTCTCCTTTTTTTTTATTCCGCTCAAATGGATCAGTGGGAATTGCAAATGGACTATAGTGTTATCTACCGATGCCATGCCTGTTGAATGTTTACGAAGCCGATGCAGGCAGCTGACATCAATTGCATCGGCTTCATAAATATTTACGTAAAAGGTTAGAAGAGCTGGGACTGGGTTTGGTTTGTTTTAGCCATTCTAAAAAGCTGTTGTTATTCTGATCGTCGATTGCGCCGATCAGAAAATTCTATTCGCAGCCGTAATTTTTTTGTATTTTGATTACCTCCCTTTTTGATCATTTATGGCAAAAGATAAAATATTAAATCAAAATTGTAATAAAATTGAAGCGTTCAAATTTGAGAACTATATTTTTCTAAATATTAGTTGATAAAAAATATTTTAAAACTTAAAACTAAGGATTTACTACAAAAAAATCAACCTCAACTCCAACTCTAATTCAAAAGGTAAATTCTTTCGTTCTTTGTTAATAAAATTGTTTGTTATATCCGGGTTTTTTTGTGTGTGAATAATGGTTGATTTATTATTTTTTCAATTTTAGTTTAACATAATTAAAAAATTAATTGAACCTATTGAAATTTTGAATAAATAAAAATGTCAACATTTCAATAAAATTAGATTGACCAAGTTTACCAAAAAAACATGAACAATGTGACAATGTGGTTGGTCGCCTCGTCCTGCGTGTTTTTGACTAACCGGTGGCGAACATTCTACCGCTGCTGATTGGAACCACCGTGATACATCAAGTAACTGCGATGAAAAGTTAAATCAAATTGTTTAATTCAAATACTGCGAATAGAATTTTTAAAATAGAGGCACGACCATTTCCATAATGCATTCATATTTCCAAGACAAATCGCGTGGAAATTTGAATCAATGGAATATACTAAGTTATACACCGCCTGTGTCCGGTGCAATCAATAATACTAACTTAATCAAAAAATTTTCTTAAAATTTAATTTTTTATTTATATGAGCAATTCTGTTTGTACATTTGTAACAACAATCAGTTCATTTATATGTTGTTGTTGTTGTTTTCAGAAATAAATGATCTAGAAATATTATTTCATTTCAATGAAATAACAGAATAATCTAAACCTGGAACATTTTTACTGCAGACAAAATTTCGTATTGATTTTACATGGCGGAAAGAAATCGGTCTTCAAAAATTTCACATGTCGCCAACAACAACTCAAGAAATGAAAACAGAAATATTTTTATTTTGAAAGAATAAAAAATCAGCCTGTTAAAATCAGTAAGTACTTAATTTTCATGAAAATACTCATTTTTGACTATATCTTAAATATCATTTTCTTATGTTCGTTCAACAAAACAAAATTTATTTCTCAAACTTTTATACTTCGAGTCATGGCCCCGGTGGACACTACACATTAATTTTTACTTTTAAGTGTTAACAAATGCTCCCTAATTGCGGGTGTATGCGCAAACGTCATAGAAAACGTTAAATATTGTTTGATATTTGTTACAACTTAAGAACTTCTCCAATTAATATATCAAATATAGATTAATTTTTCAAGTTATTGTCTTATTTCAAAAGGTATATCAAACATTGTTTCATTGTTTCCTATTGTGGCTCAAGAGCTAATGATTGATTAATTTAAAACAAAAACATTTAAGAAGCAAAAAGAAAAAAAAGCAGTAGCAAAAAAGATAAAAATATTTTCTTCCTTTCCCATCGGTTATGACTTAAAAGGGCTCTTTTTTTGCGCTAAACTTTAGGCAAGATTGTAGTTTGAGAGGAATAATACTCTCGACCCTTATTTCTCATAAAAGGAACACTTCCCGTAAGCACCGCTTGCGCTGCGGCGCACCGACACCGTCACTATGTAAACAATCGGTATTTCAGGTACTTTTCAGGTGTTAAAAAATTTGTTTAAACAAATTGTTCAATAATGTTAAAATTTCTATTGAAAAAAATCGGTTTTCTTGTTTAGAATTTTAAAAAGTTTTTAATTCTAAACAAGAAAACCGATTTTTTTTCAATAGAAATTTTAATCCGTCATATTTGTTTTAAAAAAAAATGTTTTCTTGTCTAATTTAAAAAAAAGTTTCTATTGAAAAAAAACCTTTTTTTCTTTTCAAAATTAAAAAAAAAGTTCTATTGTTTAAATTATAAAAATGTATATTGTTTAAAAATAAAAGTTAAAACAAAATAAGATTATAAAAGTTTTCTATTTATTTATTCATTTGCTTTACTTTTTCTATATTTAATTTTTTATTGATGAGGTATTTAGTTTGATTTTGAAACCTAAAATTAATAATTTTTGATTGTTTAGGAATTGATTGCTTGGTGTGAATGGTTGTTCTTTGGGATCTTAGGTGAGTTACTTGGTATAAGCTATATGAGGTGGATGTTGTTTTATTTTTAGATTTTCCAGTATAGGTTAATTGTTTTTAAAAAATATAGAATGTTTTCTATTTGTACAGTACAGTGAAAAGGTTTTCTAAGTCATTCACTTAGTATTAGGATCTGATTGTTTCAAAGTCTTTGCGTTCAATTAGTATCTGTTTAATGGAGAAAGGTTCAAGGCAGGGTATACACATGGGAGGATCTTCCCTTTTTTAATAGCTGAGAATGAATAATGAAGGTTCTTGACCAGGATTCTTTCTCTATTTGCTGTATCCATGTTACCATTCTGGTGGGAGATATGAAGTGTAGTTTATTAATTGAACAGTTGTTCCATGCTTCCTCCTGCCACTTGGTGTATGTCTGATCAATTGTTTGAAATCTGTGTAAGATATCTTTGTATCGGATTGTTCCATCTCCAGGGCTTTTTTTTTCAAATTACTTGGCATTTTCTTGCAATGGAAGACCAATTTTTTTTTTTCATCTTTTGATTTCATTTTCATACATTTTTACAAATTATAACCACTACATCATTGAAATCTATGCAATGGTTTTAAAGAAAAGTGTTGTTTTTAATGTTTAATATTTTTTTAGAAATATTTTTGTTTGTTTGTTTTTTACGGCATATCAACCATTTTAGGTTATTTAATACCAAGAACAATCACTTTTGGTAAACATTAGTTTTTGTACACACACTTTTTTTTAATGGCACAAATTACACTATTTGACCCATAGCTGGAGGGAATGTGGGGATTCATACCTTTCCCAACAGT